>JANDJT010000092.1:6495673-6514772 GCA_024331685.1 Stegophilus panzeri | reverse complement strand
AGCTCTGCTACCATTGGTGTGTGTGTGTGTGTGTGTGTGAATGGGTGAATGAGACACAGTGTAAAGTGCTTTGGAACGGCTAAGGTTAAAAAAGCGCTATATAAATACAGACCAAATAATGTGCTTAATGTTTGAACAGATGGATAATGTTCATAAAATAAATCACACACTGAGAGGGTCAGTGGAACAGTTGAAGGGGTCCCTAGCTGAAAATCATACATCCCTTCCTTTCATTTCAAATCAAAATTTCTGCACTTGCTTACAACTATTAGAAAATGGCATTATTATTACAGTCCTGACTGAAGATAGACCACATCGGATTGGCTTTAAACCAGCTCCCAGTCCACTACAGGATCCAGTGTACGGTTTGTCTTTAAAGGTCCCAGTGCCAGTTTAAAATCTCTGGTCTGCTTTGCTCTCAGGGGGTTGGTAAACAATTGTGGAAACTATCATATAGTCAAAACTAACACAAAATGGATGAGATTCCAATTACTGCATTTTCTAGACTATTAAGTTTTTTGTGATCTAGTAAGCATGTATAAGTTATACTGTATCTTCTAGAAATTAATTACAGTTGTAGAAAGTATGTGGAAGAATTTACTCACTCAAAACACATACAAAAAATTAGATCCGAACATGTTTTGGGTGAAGTATATTTTTATTTCTTTCTCTTGAAACAAACTTTAGAACATAAAGTGCAGTTGCAAAATTTCTGAATTTACAACAGTTTTTCTTACTTTGGATGTGATAAAATGTGAATATACCATTAGAGAAGCTTAGTGTGTGTGTTTTTTTGTTTTTGTTTTTTTTTTACACTATTTAACAGAATACTCAATATATATAAACTTGTTTAAATGGAAAAAAAATAAACGTTAATTTATCTCAGATAGTGTTTAATTTTTTTCCCCTTTAAGTAGTTTTGCCTAAATATTGAAAAATGAATCAAATTTTGAGAGCCCTCCGATGATGACCTTCACCATGCCATGTGACTGCAGAAAAGGACAGCACTTCCTGGTCATGTGATGTGGCATTATTTTTTTTATTATGTTAAAGTTAAAGACCTCTTTTTCCAGTTACACAGGAAAATAGTAGCTTTGTATTATTGCCTATCAAAAAAAAAATTGGAGATAAATTCATTGTTGCCATATGGCAACACCATGCAGTAAATAATTCATCTGTTTTCAACCCAGAACGTACCTTTATCCACTGGCATTGTAAACTTGTAAAGTGTGTGTAGATAAGGTATGATGTTCTGCTCTTGCTGTTCAAAAAACTCCCATTTTGCATCCTTATTCTTTTCAATTGAGAGTTTCCCTATAAAAAAACAGTTCTAAGTATAACCTCTTTATATTATAACCTCCATATCCAACCAGATATAAAGTCAAATGAAGCATAAGTACACTAGAACCCTTAACAAAGTAATGCCATCCAGATCCGGCTTAATAGTTAAGAGTTATTCAATGTCACAACACTCGAGGGTTTTTAAATATCATGTCTTCATAACAACAAAAAGAGATGAAGTTTGAATTGGGATTTAAAGATGATAGATGACATTTGTAACAGTAAGCAAAAATAAACTCATTATTGTATACAAATTAAACGTGATGTAATGATGGTTGTATGTGCTCGAAACCAAAGATAACTTATTTCTCTAATTAACTAAAACCATTTTAGTCTCAGCTTTGTGACTTGTATAAATAATACAGAAAAACATCACTTTAATTAGGTGTTAGGATGTGACAACAGTATATACTGTATATGCAGTCCAGCCCAGCAATATATTTTCCACAAATAAAGACAGAGCTACAGTTTTTTCTTCTCAAGGCAACTATTTGGAAATTAAACACACTGTATTTCTTTCCAAAACAAGTAAACTGTGCTTGTATTATTTGGATGTCTAAGTATTTTCTAAGTGATCACTTAGAAATAACTACATTGGTCAACCCAATGAAGTAAAATCTGTTCACTTAAAAAGGTACGGCAGACCTACAGTATGTTTTCTTTACACAAGTCATAAGGCTTTATCAGAACTCATTATTTTGTGATTAGTGGTAATCACAAAGAGGATAAAATGTACACAAAAGATAGTACATGTAGACAATATGTACACAAAAAATGTCAAAAGTTAAGGTTGGGTGATATATAAAAATAAATATAACCATCTCCTTTAAATAAATCATGACAGCCAATTACAGCAGATTGTTTTCATTCACATTTAAGCTCAAGCACTAATGTTACTCAGAGTACTCATTGTTTTATTTGGAGTGTATTTCTTTTGCTTCAGCTAGGGAGAGGCAATGCTGAATGGTGAGGGAGGTGTGTATTATCTTAAATGGAGTACATGTAGTTTTACTCTCACTGGTTCCTCATTTTAAACCGTGTTATTGATCACAGAACTTATGTACTAGTACATGTGATATAAAAATATTATAGAAAATCCTAGACATGTGTGCATCTATTTATGCTCATGCTCAGACTGGAATATTTTACTTTGGTGGTGTTGGCTTTTGTTTTTTTTTTTTCAATAAATTAAAATGGATTGCAATTACAATTTGCAATTATGCATCCAAACAGCAATGTTTCTGCAAATACAATGCCTCCAGATTCACCCCCTCCTTTTTTTTTTTTTTTAATTATATTTAAAATTTTTATATTTAAAAAGATATTTAAAATTTAAGTTTTAAATATCTGGGAATCTATTTGGATGCAAGGTTTAGTTTTTGTGAGAACGTAGGCAATATTTTAAGGAAAGCAAGTCAAAGGTTATTTCTTATGCGTAAACCTAAAGAGTTTTGATGCGAGTCGATCTGTTTTGGAAATGGTACACAAAAGTCACGTTGAGAGAATTTTATTGTTTAATATTACAGCTTGGTGTGGTAACTTAGGAGTGAGGAATTAAAATAAGTTGCAGAGGATGGTGAGAACGGCAGGAAAAAAAAATAATAGGATGCCAGCAAACACAGCTTGATAAACTGTATGTGCTGGCAACACACAGAAGAGCAACAAGGGTTATATTTGACTCCACACACCCACTTAACTCAGAATTTGTAATGCTTCCATCTGGAAGAAGGTATACGGTCCCGAAATATCTTAGAAATGTGTATAAACATTCCTTTATACCAGTGGCGATTAGATTATTAAATGAAGGGTAAGCAACTCCTTGTGAAAATAATTGATATATTGTGTATGTGTATTATTGTGGGGGTTTTTTTTATTTAATTTTTTTTTTTATGAGAAGCCAAAGGAGAATTTCCACATTGGTGGACAATAAAGTCAAATCGATCAATATTCCAATTTCACTGGAATTTACGAGTGTATTGTGTATAACACGTGTATTTTAATTTTCCATGTTAATACTGATTTTAACCGCTAAATGAGTTGAAGATCTGGAGATGTAGCTCGCTAAGACAGCTTCGAATAGTGTGCAGACTTTCAGACTTCTGACTCCGGTACACCACATAGACACAGCGGTGCAGTAACGATGCTCACATCGATTAGACATCGTCAATACCCGATTACATCACCAAACCCGGCTTGAATATGAGAAAAACTCCCTTCACAGCAGTCATGGAGATAATAAATAGATATCTCTAATGCAAACCATACAAAAATTTCAGCTTGAGCTAATTTCCTTCTCCTCAGTATGTATTCTCTGGTGTACTTTTAAGTACCATGATCTGTAAAAGCTTTTGCCGCACTGCTCGCACCGATAAGGCTTCTCTCCGGTATGCTTTCTTTGGTGTATCTTTAAAGACCCTGGATGAGAAAAACACTTGTCGCAGTCTGTACACCGGTAAGGCTTCTCTCCGGTATGGATCCTCTGGTGCACTTTTAACGCACTTGACTGAGTAAAACTCTTCCCACACTGCGTGCAGTGGTACGGCTTCTCCCCGGTATGTATCCTCTCGTGACCTTTCAATAAGCCTGCATGAGAGAAACCCTTTCCACACTGGGAGCACTGGTACGGCCTTTCTCCAGTATGTATTCGGACGTGAATTTTCAGCGACGTAAGATGGGAGAAATTCTTCCCGCACTGAGTGCAGTGGTACGGCTTCTCGCCACTATGGATCCTCTCGTGAACTTTTAGTGAACTCGGGTGAGAAAACTGCCTTCCGCATTCAGAACAGCTATAAGGCTTCCCTCCAGTGTGCGAGCCTTCGTGATCTTTCAGGGAGCTCGGATGTGAAAATCGTTTCCCGCACGCAAGGCAAGAGAAAGGCTTCTCTCCAGAATGCATGCGCTGGTGTTTTTTTAAAAACGCATGCCTAGAAAAGCTCTTCCCGCACTGAAGGCACTGGTACGGCTTCTCTCCCGTATGGATCCTCTCGTGCAATTTCAACGAGCCTGAAAGAGCAAACCTCTTCCCACACTGAAAGCACTGATACGGCTTCTCTCCCGTATGGGTTCTCCTGTGACCTGTTAATGACGCTAGATGAGAAAACCTCCTCCCGCAATGCAAGCACCCGTAAGGCTTCTCTCCCGTATGTACTCTTAGGTGGGTTTTTAAAAACTGCATTTTAGCAAAAGTCTTCTCACAGTGAGGGCAGCAGTACAAATTACTGTTGGGGGTTTTCTCTTCGCTGCCTGCCTCTGGTACAACGAGGACCCTGTGAAAGCTTCGATTAGTGGTTCCTTCATTATATTCAGTGCTTTCTGGTGTTTCCTCGGACACCCTCTGCTCTTTATCTTCCTCTTTCAGCTGCACAGCAATACCTAAAATACAGGAAGTGATAGTAAAAATTACTGAGTGAAAAATAACATTGAGCTTTCTTGTTGTGAACGTGATCTATGTGATTCAGCATCAGTCTCAGTTATTATGATTTGAGAAAACATCCTTAACAGCCACACAACTTTATACACGGTCAAGTCCAGAATTATTGGCACCCTTCATAAAAGATGGATTTAGTAAATGTTATGAAAACACAATGGAGTTATGGTTCATTAGCTTAAATTTCCACACTGAGGGCAAACCTTTAAAGTGAATTTATCCTAAAAAAAAAAAAAAAAAAAAAAGTTTTTACTTACATATCACAATTATTCCCACCCCTAGAAACAAACAAAATGTAACAAATGCTTGTTCCAATTTATAAATGTTTTCTTTTTTTAAACCTCATGTTACACTGAGTGTTTAGGAACTCCAAGTGGTCATCCACTGATATATGACCAAACATATGTGGACACCTGACCATCACTCCTACATGAGCTTACTGGACACCCTATTCCAATACCATGTTCATTAATATTGACTTGCCACCCCATTTGCAGCTATAACACAATCTCCTTTCTTCTGGGAAGGCTGTCTATAAGATTTTGAAGAATTTGTGCCCATTGATTCTGGCTCATTGTTCCAATTCATCCCTAAAGCGTTCAATCAATGGGCTTGAGGCCCTGCATTCCAGTAGGTAGCATTCTCGTGGCATCCACCAAACCCAGATTCGTCCATCAGACAGCAAGATAGTGAAGTTTGATTCATCACTCCAGAGAACGTGTTTCCACTGCTCCAGAGTCCAGTGGCAGTGTATTTTACACCACTCCAGCCAGTGCTTAGCATTGTGCACAGTGATCTCAGGCTTGTGTGCAGCTACTTGGCCATGGAAACCCATTTCATGATGCTCTCGATGCACAGTTCTTGTACTGATGTTGCTTCCAGAGGCAGTTTAGAACTCTGTAGCACGTGATACAACAAAGGATATGGGATTTATTTTTACATACTACGCTCTTCAGCACTCAGCTGAACTGGTGTGGTTTACAGCTCCGTGTTTGAGCTGTAAACTGTTGTTGCACCAACAAGACGTTTCCATTTCACAATAATAGCACTCAGAATTGACCGGGGCAGATCTAGCAGGGCAGAAATTTCACAAACTGATTTGTAGCAAAGGTGGCACTAAACAAAAAAGTACCATGTATCAGGTACTATCTAGTGTAAAGCCCCCACTAGTTAATTTTCCAAGTTGAAGGATGGACTTCAAACGAATGTATGTTGTTATTCATTTAACTGTGTCTTTGGTGTTTAAAGTTAATAGGACCCTGGGAAAATGAGTCCTGACTACAGAAACCCTTTGGAAATTTGAACTGGGGAACACAGGACCCTGTGAGCATAGGAATAACTGAGTGCTGAGGAGTTGGGCCATGGCTTTTGCTTTATATCCAAACAATAACAGAGGCATGAATTCATCTCCAGTAAGCGCTTTATTCGGGTCAGTGAGAACTAATACAGCTCATTATCAGCCCGTAGTGTTTTGTTTTTATTGTTGTTGTTATTATTATTATTATTTCACTCACCTTCGTTTGTTGTATCTATGCTGGTTTCATATTCCTCGGTTTTAACCGTGCACGCAGTGATACAATCATCTCCACACTCCTCTTTTACACAGCACTGCTCCTGGACCACATCCGGGACAGACACTGCAGACCGCAACATTGTGCCACAAACTGTTCAATATGTACACTATCTAAACACTAGCACTGATAAATCCTATCAGCGATTTGGCATGAGGGGCACAAGAACGCGTTCTTCTGCAAGATGACTGCAAATTGGGAACATGAGTAAGACTATACTGCCCTCTGCTGTATACAAAAACACACCTTTTGCACCACAGTGCCTTAAGTGTTACACCCCTTAAACTTTTCCACATTTTGCAGTGCTACCCCTGCTGAAAAAACAATAAAATCCTATAGAAATAAACAGTGGAAATAGAATAGTAATGGTTTTAATGGTTATAATGTGAGTTGTATTGGTTTTAATGGAAACTGTAATGGTCACTGTGGGTGTCTACTGGTAATTTGTTGCTTTCTGTTGGTGGCATGTTGTGTTTAGTGGATGCCAGCCTTAATATGAGCTACTACATAATGGAAACCATTTGGTAATTGTTTGAATGGTTAACAGTTGATGGTTTGTAATGGTATTTGTAATGGAAACCTTGCGAATTTCCGTGATGGTTTCATTTGTTTGTTTGTTTGCTTGCTTTTCAGCAAGGACAACCTGGAACCGAAATAAACTTATGTCATACATGTCATATCTTGTGTCCGTTTCTGACTGAATGCCCTCCTGTAATACCCTCACTGAATCCCCTCTCAGTGATGTTTGGTGGAAGACCTTCTTCAAGATTCAAGAACTTTTTTTATTGTCATATACACAAGGTTTCTTGTACACAGGGGGGAGGGCAGGGCTGCAGTGGAAAATAATAAAGAAAATAATGATAAAGAAAAAGAATAAAGTACATTTTAAAACAATATATAAACGTATAAAGGGATATAGAATACAGTGTGGGAGAAGAAGAAGAAACATGAATGTAAAAACTGTTGGTATAAATAATAGTAGTCTCTCACACACGCACTATAATCCATAATCAGGCCATAATCAGGCATAACATTAAAACCACTGACAGGTGAACATTGATTATCTTGTTACAATGGCACCTGTCAATGGGTGGGATGTATTAGGCAACAAGTGAACAGTCAGTTTTCGAAGTTGATGTGTTGGAAGCAGGAAAAATGGGCAAGCGTAAAGATCTGTGCAACTTTGACAAGGGCCAAATTGTGTTGGCTAGACAAAGACCACAGTGAAACTCTGTTGTTTTTTTTGTTTTTTTTTTGTTTTGTTTTTTACTTTTTATTTACAATTGGAAATAAATTGAAGCATTTAGAATTTTGAAATATTTAAAACAAAGAAATGTTCAATATCTTGAATATTTAATATTCAAGATTCCGCAGTATTATTAGGTCTCTATTTTAATGTCAGCAAACGTGTGATGTTGACCGTCTTAACCGCATTGCACAGAAAGTCCGATTTTCCTCATGCCTCACACATCATTCGCTCCTTTTATAAATATATACCATGTTTTAAGAAAATACAAACACAATTAGGATGATGTACACATGTAGGGGAAGAAACTTGACAGGGTCTAACATTCACTTGTTTGATAGCTATTCAGATTTTACTTTGTAAGCATCATTTATCCTAAAAGAACTACTGGCCCACACTTAATGAGTAGAATGAGCAAAAAGGATCATGTGTAATGACTAATGTTTTGTGTAAATATACAGGGGCAATGCATAGTTAAAATCTACAGTGTATATTTATAATTATAGCTGAGGCTCGAGCCTCATGTTTAAGAGGCTGATGTGGACAACGCTGATGATTAGTGATCAGTCATTTCGCATTGTAATGCTTTACAGCGTGGCAATATTGCTGTTTTTCATATGTAGATCCATAAGTAGTCAGGTGGAGTGTCTTTCTGTGGAATTAGGAATCTTTAAATGTGATTTTCTCCCTTTTTTAACTTTTGAGAGTTAACTAAATTTTTTTTTAAAAAACTAGCTTTTTACTTGTAGTTGAGATCCATGCAAAAAATAAACAGGGAAACGTAGTATTCAGAACTATATAGAAAATGTTCAAATTTGACCACGTTGAAAATTTTCCCAGGCTGATCATTATAATTGTTCATTCCTCTCAGTTTTACAGTCCAGACAATAATCCTCAAGTTAACATACCAGACCCACCCAAGCAAATGCATGAACACATTCAAAATAATAAAATGCTTTTAAATAGTCTTGGAAAACATCCCAATATAAACTGCCTCTTGATGGGTCTATAGAATGTGCTAAATATATGGAGCAGAGACTCAATGAAAAGCAGCTGAACTTTTGGTCTGGAGTACAAGTGACAACAAAAAATGCAGAGCAAGATTTTGAGCTCAAATTCCATGCCTATGCTAGTAGAAACAAGCAGCATACAATGACATCATCAATATGTTAGAGTCTAGTGAGAGAATGGAGAATGGGAGTGGATTATTTGACGCCTATTGTGATATCTTTCCTTTACACCTCCCTCCAGAGCCAAATCAATTAGTTGAGAAAGTCACCACATGCATCAAAAAGATCTCATCTGATGCCAGAGAAGGAAGAATGAATCTGCTATTTGTTAAGAAAGTATATGTAACATACATAGACTGCTGTGCAAAGTTTGCAAACTGCCTGCAGATGGCAGAGACAGTTATTTAACACTGTGAACAGGAATCTCCAAGCAGCTCATTGTAAGTTATTGGCTACTTTAAGGCAAATATAGGACCCATTCCAGTGTTTTTAGAAAAATCTGAGATCTCCGCAGTCAAAAAGCCTGTACTATGTGATCCAAATAAGGGGCCTTTTATCCATGAAAGATCATACAAACTTTTATAACCATTGCTGTTATCAGCACCAGCCGTCAGATTCAGTGGCAGGTCCAGCAAACCCATATCTTACTTGGAATGCCTAAAAGATGGAGGAGGATGAAGAACACAACGTATAATCATTGTTATGGTGATGTTTTTATTAGGAGACATTTATTTGACATTTTATGGAAAGAGTCTGGGTTGTAAATGTTGAAGTTTCCCAGCTCAGATAAGTCTTGAAAGGAGGAGTTCACACTTTCTGGTTTCTTGGTAAATGACCGTCTGGGTTTTTTGAGAGAGCGAGAGTGAAAGAGAGAGAGAGAGAGAGAGAGAGAGAGAGAGAGAGAAACTGGTGAGAGTATTACTGTTTATAGCAGCTATAATGTAATTGAGAAAAGAAACTAACTTGTCTCTCAGACGTTCCACAATAGTAAATCTATCTAGAAACAGTTAAAATGTGTGATTTATCCTTCAGTGATAAATTAAACTTTGCAATCTTTGGAAAATTGATGTAGTATAATTGGAATAACACACTTTGAGAGGGATAGCAGCACTCCGCTTGTGTGTTGTGCCACATCACACCCCCTGGCGTACATTATTTCTGTGTGACAGCATGGTCTGTCGTTTATTATTCCTAATAAATGTTACAGTAGTTCTTCTATTCATTTTCCATACCATGCATCCTACACAAGGTCGCAGGGGAGCCTGGAGCATATCCCAGGGAACTCGGGGTGCAAGGTGGGGGACACCCTGGATGGGGTTCCAACCTGCCACAGGAAACAATCTCACACACACACACACACACACACACACACACTCACTCACTCACTCACCCGTTCACACACTAGGGACAACTGGGGGATGCCAATCGGCCTACAACACTTTTGTCTCTGGGCCGGTGCAGGAAACCCGAGTGCCCGGAGGAAACCCGAGAACATCCAAACTCCATGCACACAACGCAGAGGTGTGATTTGAACTTTGAACCCTGGAGGTGTGAGGCAAACCTGGCTTGGGGTCACATAAAATGCATAGTCCATTCGGGGTCGTTTGCCACAATACTTTGGGAACCCCCGGCCTAGCAACATATTATCATTCATGATTCATATATCGTTTTAATGGTTCTCCCTTATGCAAACTGTACACCAGCAAAGAAACTATTTTGACCTAGCAGCAGTCAGAATTGTATTTCTGAAACCTCGACATGAACACTTCAAAGCAGGGCGAGTCGTGCGCTCGTGAACGAAGCATTTCCCGCCCCTCTTCGCGCCTCTAAATGCGGAAGTTGCTCTAAACTGCTTCCACCCGGTCAGAGTGATCCTCCACGCCAAACAACACACAGCAAATAATCCTCTTACGCAGTTTTACCAACCGGAGATTGAACCCATCGACATGCATATTAAAACAGGTGAGACGCTTATGTTATTGGATACACGCTGCGGCCTGCTGTAGGTCGTTTTGTTTTAAACATTAGCCACTCAATTGTCTGGAAGTTTTCGAGTCAACAACGCCCGAGTGTGACGAAACTTTCTTACGAAAGCGTGTGAGGACTAGAGCGTATATACACGCAGTTTATACTCTGTTAATTATCCAGTTCATTTTCTTTTTAATATCTCTACATACATATAAATATTCGCCATGATTGCTACGCTTGTTACTTGAACTTTGCTTACTGTGCTAGCTAGCTAGTTAGTTAGTTAGCCAGCCATCGTAAATAATAAGCATATTAACACTTTTATACGCTACCACGCCACATTCAAGAACCTAAGTAGCTCGTATTTTAAATGATATTTTGTAAAGAAACAAAGCAGCAACACAATGTCGGGCGAACTTTCTTCAGCTAGTGCGGCCGCCTTTAACGACACTGGGAAATTTCTAGGTGAAGCTTACGCGCATGCGCAGAAATCCTGCGCGCCCTAATACAACATGCAACATGAAAATAGGTCGTTTCCTAAATACTTTATTTTATATACGAGTTCAAACTCGGTTTCTAATGAAATCTGCATAAATAAATAAATAAATAAATAAATAGAAATCCCTTTGAAACCATGTCAAAAAGGGGTGGATTTGCGTATATACCCAGCACAGAAGGTTGTATGTAGTGATATCGAGTTTGAATTGAAATGAATATTGAACGGGCTGTGCTAACGACTTGGCTACTTCTAAGCGCCATTTTAACTCGTACAGTGGGAATAGGTGAAGTTAATTTAAAATGAGACCACAGCTGACCTCGAGGCAACAAAACGAATCCTAATACTAAGCTCATCCTCAAATAATCAAGCTTCCACACGGTTTATATACAGTCAGATGCTGTGTTCAATAACAGGTTGTGTGTCGGAGGTTCGACGCCTTTAAGAACACACAAGTGTAGTGCAGGTGTAAGAAAAGAGAGGAGATGAGTGCACGTGTTCAAAACAAACAGGTATCTTGCTTTGCACAGTTAAGGAGTACAACTGCTGAGTAGGATCAAAATGTTGTGCACCCACAACATAAACTACACACATGGTATTCACTGGTACAGCTTAGTGTCCTTTTGTTCCATCTGGATATTAGTGCCAGAATTTTTGATCAGCTTTCTCTGACATTGCTCCTCTTGGAGAAGCCATAGCAATAACTCCACCATGCATCATGCTGGAGCTTCACTTCCTGTTCATTTATAGCCTGCCCATATATGGGCTGCCTGTCCCATGCAGAATGATTGACAGGCAGGAAGGACCTGCAGCACTGTTTCCTCATTGGCTAATACAGCTGTAACATGTTGGAACTTTTTTGTTGTTGTTGCTGATTAATACCCATGGGTAGTAACGACCTGTTTTTTCTTTCTTCCTTCTTTAAAATAAACAAATAAATTTCTCTATTCACACCCAGACATGAAGACAGTTGAGTCATAAAAACAGCATGTTTTTCTTACTGCATCTTAAAAAAAAAATTGGGCGGGCGGTTAGAATGTCAGCGGTTTAAGAAGGCAAGCGTTTTCTGTTTAATTTTTAACTCGTGCTTGTTTATTGAACTGCGAAGCCTGTTTGAAGTCATGAACCCTCCCCCACCGTGCAAGATTCAATGCTCTAAAAACGAAACCAACAAAGTAAATCAATTGTATCTGTTTGTTTATCAGGTACCTGGGAGTCAAATAATGCCGTGTGCGAGGCGGACACGCTGTGTGATCCTGCCGTGCTCGTCTCTCCTCCGCAACCCGAGCCACACATCCGGAACCGGCGGCTCTCCCCTGGCTCTGGCAGCTGTGGCGGAGGTGGAGGTGGCTGCGCCGCCAGAGTGGACACGCTTCCCCCTCATCAGACGTCGACCAGCCCAAATCGTGAAGGATCTTCACAAGGAACTGCTCTCGCACAACCCTTGAACAGGGAGCACAGGGCGCAGAACAGGGGCAGAGGTCCTCGGCGTGAGGGAGCCAGTCAAAAACTCCATAAATCCTCCCAGGCACAGAAGGAGAGGTGGATGGGAGAAACGTTGTCATCGCTCAGACCTCCTCCCGCTTTCCCGGTGAAGGACAGCCCTGCCAAGCTGCAGCCGACGGTCAGTTATGCCTCCAAAGTGAAGGCGGGAGGAAACAACGGGGGCGTGGCTGAAGAGCCACCTGGCATCGGGGCGCTTCTGCAGAATCAGTGGGGACTCAGCTTCATCACCGACGGTCCGGTGATGGAGAACTCCGCTTCGGTCGCCGAAGAGGTTACAGATCGGAGTCCACCTGTGACCATTCATCATGGTTCTGGAAACTCCGCGGCTTTGCCGAACAAGTGCTTGAAGCAGCCTGAGGATTCTGCACAGCTGCTGCTCACCTGTCGTCATCTAATGGAAGCCGTGCGATATCATACGCAAGGTGTGTTTTTTAGTGAGGGTTGTTCCTCACTCACTCGAAATCCTGTTCGGCTTCGTTTTATAACGCACATTTAAAAAGAGACAGTGTTCTTATTTTAGCCAGGTCGCTTCTGTTTACACGCTAGCTGAAAGCTAGAAACTGATAATTGTCATTTGTGTAGCTGATTTCTCAAAAATACAAACTTTTTTTTTTTTTTGTACTATTACTAAATGGCCCGAGGTTAATGTTTCAAAATTGTCTAACCATACTATGTAATAATATAAAAAAAAATTCCTTTCTCTCTCTCTCTCTTTAGAATGGAGTGCAGTCTTCATGAAACAAAAAGAAGGTAAGACCTTTTACTTCTGCACTTTAATAAAAAAAATAAATAAATAAAAAACCCCAAACTTGTACAGGTAGGGCTGGGCGATCTGAATCCGACTCTAGTTTGCGTGCACGTGCGTTCCAGAGTAGAGTAGGCGTACCGCTGCTGTTCTGTTTCCGTTGAGAACATGCGAACAGGCTACCGTTCAAGGGGCGTCATTTTCTGTCAGCGGGGGGGGAATAAATCTTTAGCATGCTTAATAAATTCAACCATGAGAACGATTTCAATACGTTCTTCTTTTGTCAAAGGCGTTCTTAAACGCTATCTGAAAGAGAACTTTTTTTTTTTTTTTTTTAAGTTTATATTATATTTAAGTGTTCATTCCCCCTATGTATGGAGACTTTTGGGACAACCTGTACAGTAATCTCATGCTAGTGAATTGGCGTGGCTTCCAGGACCTGTTAGTTGTTGTAATCGGAGAGTTTAAAAAACCGACAGGCTACGTCGGTCCTTCCAGATTCATATGTCTGTTTGCTTGCCTCCTGTTTTATTGGGGGCGGGGGGGACCCTGCTCTTTTGGTGAACATTTGCTTGATCACTCGTGCTAGCGTATGCTGATGTTAAATTACGGAGCTCGGCGGTAACATCCCTGGACACTGTGGAAGTGTAATATCGTGTAGAGACCGCTCAGTAATTTTTATTTTTTTTTTTACACGAGCCTAATGTTTTGTAATGCATTAAAACCTGTGATGCATCACAGGAAAATATTGGTGTGTTAACTTCACTTTGGTTTTAAACCCTGTGATTGAGGTGTGCTTGCTTTTTTTTCTTTTCTTTTTTGTCTTTTCAGATCCCGTGAAGGTCGTCTGGTACACAGACTCATCATAGCAGCTCACACGTCACACTTGGGCTAATTCACCCTCATACACTTGTACAACACACACACGCACGCACCTTCATACTCTCTCTAGCACACTTGCATTTACAAACACAAACACCCTACTCTTTGCACTCATCTTCACCCCGAATTGCCCCTCCCCATGTGAAGAAAGAAACGTCTCCGATGCATGGATGCCTTAAAACTTAACGTGTACTGTGGAGACACATCATCTTCCACACATCCTTTATTTTATCATGGTGGAGAACACTGTTTACTTTTTATAGAATATCTTTATAAAGATCCGGGAATTTTATTGTAAGGGGCAAAAATTTTACTTTAACGTAGCTTTTCAGCCCCAGCGTTTTCCCTCTTTCTCCTGTGCTCATAAAGTGCTCCTGTACTCACAGCGAAGACCTCCATCTCTCCGGAACCGGCGTCATTTTATAAAATTATTATTATTATTATTTTTTTTTGTGCGTTTACGTCCCAAACCTATCGTGCGTATGCCTTTACATGGGTGGCATTTACATGGGCACAGCTGGCACATCAGTCCTCTAATTTCCGTTCTTAGTGCTGTTTTTAAAGTCTTTCCACCCTAACGTGAATGTAAAATGTACAATAGAGATCTTTTTAAAGGGGCACTGGAAGAGATTTAAGTGAAGTGTTAAAATAACAGAATAAAAGCAAAGTATAAAACCATTGTCTATTTTTTATTACTACTACATGCAGAGAAATGTACTTACCGAAAAATAAAAAGGGGGGAACTCAGGTTATCTTGCTACCTTTTTGGTTTTGAACCTTTGTGTTTTTACTAAAATTTTATTAAAATTGTTTACAGTTACTTCAATTTTCGAATTTTCGGTTCTTTTATTTTTTTTTTTCCTCCTCGAGTACATCGGTGTTGAAGTTTGCATTTTAAGTGAGTAGTCACCTAAAAAAAAAAAAAGAAACCTTTTATTAAATATAGAAGTGATGTGTTCTGTACATGGCTCTGTAATCTCTAATATGTGTATTGTTAAAGCTACTGGATGTAAGAGGTTTTTTTTTTTTTAATTATTATTATTATTTTTATTATTTTTATTATTTTTTTTTTAGAAATGCTAGAACCTGGTGTCTAGGATTGTCTTGGCTTTTTTACAGCTTAACTTCTCCAGTGTCACTTTACATTTCTCCACATACGGTCGTTGAATCATGGGTTAATTTCTGTTCTGTAATGTTTTGCTGTATGTGAGATGTTCAAGTGTATCTGTTTTAGATACTAAATCTCAAAAAAAAAAAAAAAAAAAAAAAAAAAAAAAAATCAATCAGTAACTGCGATCTTCAAAGCAACAAGGTTTCCCTAAAGTCTAAAGTGGTGTATGATCCAACCACGGCTCTAAAATGTTTTAATTTGGTTATTTGTTGATGACTTAATAGGGAAGAAAATAAACTCAGGAACTACATGTCCGTGTTGTCTTGATGTCCGTCATGCCTTCGAAATGGATTACTGTGTACGTTTTCTTTCTACCAGCGTATTTTCAAAGAGGAAAAACACCTCTCGACCCTGGTGAGCCTCGTGGTTCCGTGTGTTGTGCGTTCTGAAATGCTTTTCTGCTCGTCATGGGTGTAAAGAGTGGTTATTTCGGTAACCATCTGTCTCAGCTGTTTCTGAAATACTCAAATTACCTTGTCTGGTGGTTTGTCACACCTCCACCCTCCCCCACCCTGATGTTTGATGTGAACATTAATAGAAGCTCTTGACTTGTATCTGTATCTGATTTTGGTTTTACACAACCACACATCTTGAACGCTTGATGATGTTAGAGAATATAGAACAAGCAATCTAAGACACTCCTCAATGTGTAATCTCTGCAGATCCTCCAGGGTCTTCTCTTGTTCAGCTCAGCTCATGAGTTGTCATTCAGTGAGGTTTAGAGCTGGGGACTGGGATGGCCAAACCTTTTATTATCTGGTTTTCCCCACACCATTTTTGTGTGGATTTGGACGCATTTTGGATCACTGTCCTGAAAGATCCAACCATACCCAGGTTGTAGTCTTGGCGTTTCATTAGAAATGTTCTGGTACGTCATTGAGTCCATGTGTACGAACAATGGGCCTCATCGATCGATCGTGTGTAAATGTTTGCGTAAGGTAAACCGAACTAAAGAATTTTCACCAGATTTACTCGTTTCAAAAACTATTTTCTTTATACTCGTGTTTTTTTCCGATCGCCAACAAAGTCCAAAGGATGTTCCCGACACTGCTCATTAATACAGTGACTTGCTCTTTTTTTTTTTTTTTTCCCCATAATTGAATTGCTAGTTTTATTTGTATTAATTTATGGCAGTGTTTGCTCGCTTTCTTTATTTGTCATGTTCTTTAATTAATGCCAAAACAACTGGTTTTCCCTCAAATGTTCTCGATGGTACTCTTAGTCTCTGACCTAGTGAACTAGCATGAGGATGAGGAGTTGACGATGGAGACTACATAGCATTTCCATAAGCTGGTCAGGATAAGGTCATCTGCTAAATGCTGGAAATGTAATAAAAACAAGCCGTTTAAACTCGTGTATTCCAGATATAAAAGTGCAGTAATCCATGTAAACTGTATGGTTTTGTAAGTTTACATTAGTTAGTATTCTAATGTGTAAATTTGCACACACTTAGAAACACGAGTAGGTTACGAATGTTTTTCTGGATTTTCATGAATACCATATTTCTGGCATAAGCGTGTGTACAAGCAATTTATGAATAAATCCGTTCTCGGATTTATAAATGTATCTGGCTTGATAAATGAGGCCCAAGGTTCCCAAGGCCTTTGTTATTTAAAAAAAAAACAAAAACAAAAAAACCCCAGCTCCACGACATCTCATTAACCATACTTAACATACTTGAGTGTTTGTCAGAGTTATATTTTTGTCTCATCTGACCATAGAACCCAAATACACTTACTTCCTCTTCTAGGTGTATTCATGTGTGTGTTACATGATCTTCACTATGTCGATGAATGACTAAGGGAATTTGGCCTGTTTGACCTCATGTTTATGCACCTCTGAAAACAGAAGGAAAGGATGGCTGCTTAAGAGTGTATAAAACACTTAAGTGAAGTTGAAAAATTTAAATATAAAAAAAGTTTTACTTTTTTTATTTTAAAAGTTTCTTAGAATAATTTAACTTCAATTAAAGGTTTGTGAGATTAAGCTAAATAATCAGTCCTTACAAGAGTTTGTATAATTTTTTTAATTATTATTATTATTATTATTATTGTTGTTGTTGCGGCCAAAAACGCTGGATTTTTCAACGGGTTTTTGTTTGGTTTTTTTTTTTGCAGAAAACTACTTAAATTGACAAAATTGCTTTCACAGTGATGTTTGTTGGTAAATGAGAGCTTTTAGCTGAACTCATGTTCGACACGTGAATCGAAGAGAGCTTTGGCTGAATGCGTGTCGTGATGATGTCACATGACGCGTCTCAGCCCAAATCTGCAGTCATTTCGATAAATTGCAAGCTCCTCCGAATGTTGCGGAGTTGCGTTCATTTCTGCAATCGCAAAAATCCTGGAGGGACTGAATAACCACAAAAACATTTTGTCCCCAAAACTAGACACATAAATAAGTACATTTCACCTGCAATCAATAGAAAGAGAGAAAAAAAACCCCACTAGTTTATGCACTTGTACCAGATTTGAAAACATTTCAGCTTTGGTGGGAAAAAAAAAAAACAGTAGTATTGAGACACTACATTGTTGTATTGCTCAGGCCCACATGCAAATAACAGCATTAAAGATCGGCATTTTTGCAGCTGATGATTTACACCAATATGGAAACCAATACACAACAAAACAATCCTGTGACAAAGAGATGTGTTATCAATTATTTTACAGCCGTTATGTGGCAATTCAAGAACACTTCATATCTGGGAGGTGAAAAAAGCACAGTTTATTTATAGTGTATCTGCTCTCTCTGATGCCAAAATAGATACATGGCTCAATCTCTCCAAGTAACTTCTACTTCATCTGTCCTGTACCTGATAAAAAACAAACAATAAAATACACCTTTACTGAACAATTCAGAATAACCCAATGCCTTAAGGGTTAAACTCGGCGTGATCCATTATGACTTGCACAGTATATTCAATCATCCGTAATTTAAATGAAGTTTATATAACTCAACTCTTACCTTTGTGTGATCCAGGAATCGGACAGCTCTGTTACCTGACCCACGCGGAACATTTCCCAGCCCGCTTGTGCGATCATTGCTCCGTTGTCAATGCAGAACCTTGCAACCAAGTCAAGGGTTTAAACCATGCAGTGTGCACACGGTACTGCTAAAGTAGTGTGGCTTACACGCATCACAAAATGTAAAACACATCTGGCAGTAAGCCGCTATGTCACCTCTCGTCCGTGGCGAAGAGACGAGCTCCTCTCTCCTCACACATAACTCCCATCATCTCCTGCAGACGGAGGTTACCTACGTGAGGAAGCACGGAGCAACTCGGTTACTGAATCAATAAGAGCAAAAGAGCGTGCGACATCATCGCTACGATGTGTAAATATGAATGGAAATGGGTCACTCACAGCCTACTCCTCCCACGATAAGGACCTCTTGGGAGCCACAGTGAGCCATGGCACGTTCCGTGATCTCCACCAGCATAGAGAAGAGTGTCTCCTGCAGATCAGAGAGAGTTCTGCCGGGTCAAATAAACACAGCCAGAAAGATCACACGTTTACGTCAGGAAGAGGAATTCAGTCCTTGCCTGAAGGGAAAAGCACAGGTCCTCTGCTGTACACTGCTCAGAACTCAACATCTTGTGTGCCATCTCCTAGATTTTAAACAGCAAATCGATAAGACAAATACTTTCATTAAAAAAAAAAACATACAGTATCTCACAAAAGTGAGTACACCCCTCACATTTCTGTAAATATTTGATTATATCTTTTCATGTGACAAC
>JANDJT010000092.1:6442189-6462095 GCA_024331685.1 Stegophilus panzeri | reverse complement strand
GAGAAACTATATTGTAATTATATATACTGTATTAGGCTACAGAGTGTCATTTTGTAACATTTTTGGTTGGTGGTGTACCGCAAGATTTTTCCAATGTGAAAAATGTGCTGCGGCTCAAAAAAGGTTGAAAACCACTGCCCTAGACTATACTGGGCAAAATGCCAACAAAAACTATCCTCCTTGTTGAATTCAGTACTCACCTACAGTAAATTATTTGATAACCCTTCAGTTTTCAGAACTAAGCTGGGAAATTTACTAAGTCCCTCATCAGGGGAATGCAA
This sequence comes from Stegophilus panzeri, assembly GCA_024331685.1. Lineage (NCBI taxonomy): Eukaryota > Metazoa > Chordata > Actinopteri > Siluriformes > Trichomycteridae > Stegophilus > Stegophilus panzeri. The sequence continues at coordinate 6,461,814 of JANDJT010000092.1, read as the reverse complement.
TAAATCATAGTCAGGTACTAGTTAGATATTTAAGTTACTCTTAACTGACTGACTCCTTGGCATTGATTTTGATTTTATAATTTGGCTGTAGGGATTTTGATTCATGCATGCTATACTTAATATTACAGGACTCCACTAATCATTCTTATTTCCCTGTCTAATATGCTGCAAGTTCTAATTTCCTATTAGCTTTTATTACCTTGCTCTCAACAGGCCAAGTTCTATTGGAAATGAAACTCTTAAACACTTGCTTGCTCAGTAATAAAAGGAAAAAAAAAAAGAATATGGTATTTATCTTTCCAGCATTAAACGGAAGTAAAAAGGACGGGAAAAACTTCAAAGGTGACGTAGATATTCTGCCACATTCACAACAGTACATTGCCATTTACTGGCTGTAGAAGCATATCCTGCTTCCTTTGCTATGTCAGGTTTATTGATGACTGCCTTTTTCTAATAGCAGCCTCCATTTTATGTGGACATTTAATTAATGGAAAGGACAGTAATGACTTTGCTGGGGATGAGCGGATAGAAAGGGGGAGAGGGGGTGATGAAATACGCATTGAATTGATTACAAAGACAGAAAGAAATTGGCGGGCCGGGGGGGGGATTATATTTTATGTCTCTGAGAGAGAGATGCCATTCGAGTGTGTATGTGTGGCTCTTTTACGTTCTGTATGGTATTTTCTTAGCGTGTTTGTGTTATGCACATTTCTTATAGAACATTTTCAACTTCATGGTATTTAAGAAAATGGGTCTTTATTAGGTTCTTGGAACAGGTGTTGTCATTGTCAACGTCACGCATTTTATAAAATGTATATAAAACCCCCCACAAATGTTCACTGATTATTGAGAAACTGCTCAAGAATGGGGACTTATAGATGATATATAGATGATATATTGTGTTATAGATGTGTTATAGATGATAATGTTATAGATGATATAGTGCTATAGATGATAATGTGCAGATGTGCTTGGTTATGGTCCGTCCATGCTTTGTAATTACAGATATAATTTCATTTCCTTAACGCAGTGATGGGGTATTCCTTTTTGGATGCTAAGGGTATAAAATCCTAATGTCATAAAATAAAACATCTTCACACATACCCTTGACTGGTATTGATTCCAAATAACACCTAAGACAGCTTGCTTGTACACACGTGTGTTGTATATAACATTTTGAAAAATGACTACTAAATGCACTATAGGGATTTTATATTTTTATTGGGGGAATTTAAAGCACAAATTGCACACATCAGCAAACTCTAATCCTGAGTAATCATTTCTGTAGTAGTTTTTAGATACTGTGCCTCAATGACATCCCAGTGATACATCCACTAAGCTCCCCCGCCCTTTACGTTTGTGTTAAAGAGACAGAGTGTAGCAGCTACAGCGTCAAATACTATATTCACCGCAGCAGCACTGAGTATATATGAGCAAGCAAGTGGAAGAAATGTCGGAAATAAACCTTCAAATACCGCAGAGCTGCAGACAAAGATAAGCCTGCCAACTGTCGCCTCATTGTGGACAATTTATGGTGGGTGTGTGAGCAGAGAGCTAGCTGTTGATGACTAGCTATAAAGATTCTTCGCACGGTGGGTGACGGATCTAAGCGGAGGCAAGGAAACAAAGGAGGCAGGCAAAAAGGGAGGAGTAAATGAGAGAGACGGAACGTGCAGTAGATAAAGCTGCAGCCAGGACCATGAGCTGCACCCTTGTGACTGCATCTTATGATTCGCTGCCTGCTCAGTTGAGTCCTCATCGTGTAAAAGATCAACACTTTGCTCGGAGGCTTTCATCTCCACATGGTTTGGGAGCCCGCACCTCATCAGCCGTGCCTCGTCGTCCTTCAGCTCTGCCTGGATATCCACTTTCTTTCCTCCAGGAGCCAAACAACCTCAACAATCATCATCAGCCTCTCTCCCTGTCACTGGGTTCCAAAGCCTCGCTGGCGCCCCCTGTGCCTCAGGCAGACCCTGCCCCACCATGCTGCCAAGCGGTGGGCATTGTGCCACTGCTACGTGTGGCACTACTCATCTTCAGCTGCCTCTTCTGGGCAGGCGGGTTGGCGATCTTCACCCTAGGAGTCTGGGCACAAGTGTCCCTGGCTGACTACATGCTGCTTTCATCTAACCACTACCCCAACGCTCCAATGATACTCCTAGCTACAGGTGCTGCTATCACCTCCTGGGGTTTCCTGGGTTGCCTGGGTGTGGCAGCCAACTTGCCCTGCCTTCTCCGCATCTTTGGATTCTTCCAGCTGGCTGTGCTGATGGGGGGATTGGCTGCTGGACTTTCAGGACTCTTCTACAGGCAAGACATCGCTGGAGGTTTCCGCATCGGGCTACAGAGGGCAGTCGAGGGCTACGGAGAAGACGAAGGACGTGCTGACGCTCTGGACAGCCTTCAGAGGGCGCTGAAGTGCTGTGGGGCAGAGAGCTGGCATGACTGGCTCCTGTCTGACTGGGCTGTACAGGATGCTGTTTCACTGACAAGTAGCTCAGGCAATGACACGGATTATGTGTCTGTACCGGACAGTTGTTGCATACGGCGCAAAGGCTGTCAGAACAGGCCACTGCCAGAAAGAGGAACTGGTAGCATTGAAGGTGTGGGGATTCACCCACATGGTTGCTTTAAGAAAGTCTTTAGTTTTGTCAATGATAACATCTTTCACATTGCTGCTACTGTCCTAACTCTTGCTTTTACCCAGGTGGTGGGTATAATTCTGGCATGCCTGCTCGCCAACCGCCTACCTTCTCAGCCTCATAGGCAAGGCCACTAAGAAATTCCAGGTCAGTATCAGTTGTTCTATGAAAAGCCCTGTTTAGATGGACGTAGACTGTACTTACATAAATTTTAATCTTAAAAAAGGAATTTTCAGTAAAAAAAAACCAATCATTAATAGCACTTCTCTACCAAGCAGTGTGGTTCACTATGGTTCAACAACAAAGCCAAACCCAGGGCTGTTTATACACTGGCCTGTCCTTCCCCACCACATAACCTGAGAAAGTAGTTTCCAGTTTCTTTGGAGGCAGTCGAGTCGTGATGAACTATTTCAAAACAAAACCGAAATCCCAAATGTCTCCCAAATGTACACTATACGTGAGGGTACTAGGTAGGGTGTTCAGCTCCATTCTTACAGTATATCCGATATAGGAAGCAAATCATGTGAATAGGAATCCATTTGGGATTTGTCATAGAAGATGTAAAATAAATGTAAAATAAATAATAATAGTGATAAGAAAACATTAGAGTGGGTAAATAAATACAAACAAATCTGAGACATTCAATTATTGTTATGTTGCCAGACTTTTTAAAATAGTAAGAAAATTTGGTAGACTTCCACTACTATCCTTTTGGTGCATTGAGAGGTGAGTTTAATCACAAACTCAGTTTGTCAGAGTTTGATCAGTAGATGGTTTAGATTCATTTTAGCTCTACTCCTATGTCCCGGATCAGGTTGCATGACACCTGGGAAAAACGGGTAATGAATTTTAGCATGGGTATTTAAGTACAGAACGGGTGGCATGGCAGTGGAAATAGCAGTAGCATGGAGTAACTGTGGGCAGTTTGACGAGCTCAGTCGTGCTGCACCATCTGGTAGAAACATTATAATGTTATAACGTAAAGCATCGTAAGGTTAAATGGTGTCCAATAAGTGTGCAAAACAGGACCAAAAACTGGTGTGAAGATACAAAGGTGCTTTCAGCATTGGCACAAACAATGCTTTCTGAAAGATTCTCTGAAACCCACTGTTATCTATACTGCATAAGATTTATGTTAGACAAACTGTTGTCCAAAAGACATATTTTGAGAATAATTACGACGTAGCATATGACTATATATGACTATGCTATTTTGCGGATTTTCATGTGATTTTATTCTGTGGATTTTTAACCAAGCATATTATAAATTGTTCTCAGTTGTCTGTGTGGAGTAATATACTGTAAGTAGACCACACATACTGTATATAAAAGCTGTTTGTTGTGTAATATCTACAAAAACAACAACAACAACAACAACAACAAAAAAAACCCCAAACATTATGGTGACTATTCCTAGAAAAAAAAGAAAGGGGGTATAAGAGAACTACAGATTTTAAAATGTTAGAACATTTATATATATATTTATTCAATGTTGAGTGAAAACTGCCAACACAATATACTCTGCTTTAATTGATAATGATTCTGTGCATGAGTGCATTCGTTTGTGGCGAGCTAGATGTCCAGGAGCAGGGTTGACCACCTCCAGAGACTATTCAGCATATCAAGTCTGCAAAGTTCTAACGCAAATTATATTATTTCTGTACTTTTCAATTTTCTACGAATACAATGACACAGCTGCAGTTGTTCTAGCTATTTCTCTGAAGCCACTAACTGAGCACAGATTTAACAGAGTGTGGTAGACGTCCTGCTGGATTTCATTTCCTAAGCGATTGTTCTGATTGACTGTGGAGAGGATAAGATCTGCTGCTGTGGATGTTTTACAGCCAGTTAATATTCTAGGAGAGCAGGACTATTTAATGTATTGCATATTATATATTGTAGGGCAGTTGATAAATGAGAAACTATGAGGAGTGCTTTGATGTGTTTGGCCAACTATAATGAAGAAGCTGCTTTTGCTTTTAGCACTGTTGTAAACCATAAATTAGTGGTCGTGTAAGCCAATAAATAAAAATTATAACCAAAACCCACTGTGTTTTTTGTTAACCATTTCTATAGCACTGTATTTATATATGTATAAAATACAGCCACTCAGGATGTCATATAAATAAAGTTATATGACATCCTGAGTGGATTTATAATCTGCCCTTATGCTTACTTTATGCTACTCTAGCACATAAGATTATGTGCTAGTACAAAAAGCAGTTTGCATTTGCAAACACTGCAGTATTTCTTTATATAGATCCATTGCTGCTGCAAATGTACAGTTACATTACGTGCTACAAATGCTACAACATGTCTTAAATTCTGAGCCCCACCACGGTTAATCTTGTCTTGACACCTAAATCTGACATGTGAATTCATGGCTAGTCAAAGAAATCCTATTAGGCTCGCCCCTCTCTCTCTCTCTCTCTCTCTATCACACACACACACACACACACACACACACACACACACACAAACACGTACGCATGAATGCACGGACACACACACACTTTCGTATGTTACACATTTGTAATTGATCTCAGAAGAGTCATCCATAGCACAGATCCCAGTAACCATATTTGTGCTCAACGAAACATCCAAAAGCACTACGGCATCATTTCTGTGTTCCATCAGATGATTCGCTGAATCATTCTTGTGTTGCCCTGTTAATCTACACTGGGTTGATGTTCAATAGGTGCATATACCGAGAACCTACACCCATTGTGCAACTCACACATACTGAGCTAATCTCAGCTTTTTAGCCTTGTTAATCATGAGAAGTCACTAAAAATATGTGATGGAATAGTTATTTATGAATTTAAACAGTAGTAGTTTAAATGTAAACTTGGCAAAAAAAAGATTAAACTACATTTATTGCCACATTTAACAACCAAGAGCAGAAAGTGTAACCATATGCACTACTAAGCATTGGTATTTTAAGAGATTTTATGGGAGATAACATTTCAATAACCTCGTAACTTTTATATAAACTATTCCGCCTTTATTTCTCTTGTTAATAACACCAAAAATACAGCTTGTGTGGCAGAAAATTTGAAGGAGTATCTGAGTCTTACAACGCACTGAAAACGCCTTCCATAACGTTTAAATAAAATCTCCTTAAAGAAAGCTTCAGCGATGTTCCTTTGTTAAATAGCAACATATTTTTATTCTGTGTATTATTATTCAGAGTATGTGAAGCATTCACCATGCAAGTCCCTGTGTAAGATGTTACTATAGAAGTAATAATGTAATAAATGACTGTATTGCAAACCTGTAATTTGCTTTGCAAACAATACTACTGTCCATGCTGCTGTTATAGAAAATTAATCAATATTGTCTGACCAATCAGATGCGAGAATTCAAGGAATATCTTTTGGAAAAATGGTGTCCATCCCTCCAGTACAGTTCCAGAGACTTAGGCAAATTCAAGCTTTAGTCAGCTCATGGTGGCCCAACACCTTACCAAGACACTTTATATTGTTTTTTTTCCCATTTCTCACCCATCAGTATTTGTACAAATTTACCACAAAAGCATTTCATGTTACCAGTACATTTCTTTTGGCAGGTCAATTAGGGCATCTACTTTGTTCACATCAGGGGTAATTTCAAAACAATCAATTAGTGACAGATTTATTTCAGCTTCACTTAATTATATCAGAATTCCAGTGCATTAAGATTTTACATACATCAAGTTGACAATCTCTTTAAATAGTCTGGAAGATTCCAGAAATGTATGCAATGACTTTTAGAAGCTTCTGATTGGCCAACTGTCATAATTAGGAGTTAATAAGGAGTGCATCTGTGGCTGTATTTAAGAACCAATGCCTTTTTGTGCCCTTTATACCATGGGAAAATCTAAGCAACTCAGCCAAGACCTCCACAAGTCTGGTTCCTTCTTAGGAGTAATTTCCAAACAACAGAGGATACCACAAGCATCTGTACAAACAATTGTATGCAAATATAAAAAATTGTTGTACCACATTGACAGTGTATTGTTCAGGAAAGAGGCAAAAATTAACTTCAAGGAATGAAAGAACTTTGGTCCATTAGATTCAACTGAACACAAACACAGCAACAAACAAACTGGTGAAGGATTTGGAGGCATCAGGTACCAAAGTATGTACATCCCCCTTTAAGAGTCCTACATCTCCATTGCCTGAAAGTCTGTCGTACAAGGAAGAAACCTCTACTCCAAGACCAGCATAAAAAAAATCAGTCTGAAGTTTGCAGGTGAAGCATGGGGGTGGCAGCATCATATTGTGGGGGTGTTTTGATGGACTGGTGCACTTCAGAAAATAGGCATTATCAGGAAGAAAGAGGATATATATGAGGATATATAGTATGTAGTAGCCTAGGTGCATGTAAACCTTTGACCTCAACTGCATATAAAATCATTTAATACCATATTAAAATAATCTTAGCTCTAGGTATCAGGTTTATAAAGGGCTGTCATAATTGTTCACTATAGTGACTTCTGCACAATTAATTAGTAATTATTACAACTAATAATTTGAATTAATATTTTATAATATTAGTCTTTCCCCAGACCTATTTGCTTTTACTTTTAAGAGTAATTTTCTTGATTATTACTTTTGCATTTACTGAAGTGAGTTATTACTGCAGGTGTGGTACTTTTACTCAATTCAGTGTGTGAAAAAGTGCAGTGAAACCTTTTAGTCACACATATTCATGCATATTATGAACAGTGAATCATTTCCTGAGAAAGCCAGAGCGGTTAAACAGGAGTTTTGTATTGTTATCAATGAAACAGTAAAAACAGGGTCAAAAGCACATGTGATAGTTGTAAGCCACTGAACTTTGGAGCATAACTTGTCTGATATGTATCCTGTTACAGAATACAGTTGAGGTCATAAGTTTATACACACCTTACAGGCAATGCAAAATGGCGATAATTTTTTTTTTTTAAAAAAGAGGGATCATCCATCCATCCATCCATCTTCTATACCGCTTATCCTTACTGGGTTGCTGGGAACCTGGAGCCTATCACAGGGAGCATGGTGTGGACAGGGTGCCATTCCATCGCGGGGCACGATCACATACACGATCACATACACATTCACTCACCCATTCATACACTACGGACATTTTGGACATGCCAATCAGCCTACCATGCCTGTCTTTGGACTGGGGAGGAAACCGGAGTACCCGGAGGAAACCCCCGCAGCACAGGAAGAACACGCAAACTCCTCACACACAGGACAGAGATGGGAAGAGGGATCATAAATATTGCATTAAAACAAAAAATAATAAGCACACAGTATTAAGAATCAAGTGTATGGTTCATTTGTGTAAATTCAGTCATTATTGTGTCTTGTGGACTAGATGTAGACATCTGACATCAGGGCAGCACTAAAAAACATGCAATTTTTATGATACCTCCTTTTTTATTTTTACTTTTTTTAAAATAAATATTTAGCAGATTCTGCAATGTTAACATATGACCTCAACTGTATGTTCCTGACCAGGGATTTAGAGCTGTTTGCTCTGGTTTGCAGTAAGTGGGTGGGTCAGCTATTTGGACTGCTACTGATAAACCACTGTGTCACTTCTTCTGTCTAATACTCCAACACAAGTCTCGGACATGGTGAGTATACACAGTTGTAGTTCGTTTTAGCAAGAGCACAAAACCAAAACTGTGTATGTACTATTATGTACACTTGCGCTTTGTTGCTTATCTTGAACAAGGCATGGGAAAACGAATATTAGGAAACACCTGCGCGTTTTTTTTTTTTTTTTTTTTTGTTATTGTTGTTTTTTTCTCCTGCACAAGTAGGACCAAAACTCTGAGGTAGCCTGTTTAGAACGTGTCCATTTGTCTAAACCGAGTTTACAGACTACTAAAAGTCGTAGTTTTAACATAGCCTTAAGTTATTGGCGTAAACTTGGTTTCACATTCGCATATTCGCGGATTATTGTCTCTCGAACGGTGGGCTCAAAAAAAGTTTTTAAAAATGTAAATGATTCTTAGTCACAACCAAGACAAGCAGGTACAACTGATTTTTTTTTTCTTCTTGTAGTAAGTGACGCCGTTTAAAACCTCCGAGGAGGATTAAGGGACCGTCTACAAATTACGTTAAGTTTCGTGTCGTTAAAGTAGTCAGTACCCCGCTTGGTTAAAAACAACCCTAATTGGGTTATTTTTAGCCCAACGGCTGGGTAAATATTGGACAGAACTCATTTTGTGTTAAACTAACCCATCAAGTTGGGTTGTTAATTTTAGCCCAGCAAATGGGTTGTAAGGATGGTTTCATTTTTTTTTATTTATTTATTTATTTATTTTTTTTTTACAAAAACGCTGGGTTAATTTTATTTCATAAATGGGTTAATATTTTCAGGGTTATGTTTTCCCTTTGAAAATGTCAAATATACCACATTATAAACAAATATGTCAACATGTATGTCCTGTATTGCTAGAGCTGCTAAAGTGGTGTTTATATATAGACTTTGAAGTAAATGACTCAAATAAGTCATATATTTAAGACAAAAACTTCAGATTTTGATCAAAGGAGACGTTTAAAACATCCCAAAAAAACTGAGTAACCAACTTACGATCCAGTGGGCATTACAGACAAGTAAGCCAAAGCTAACGATGATAGCGGTGCATTTAATGTCATGGACTGTTATTGCACATTTTTGCTTTTTCTTGTGTACAGTAATGGTTTATGGATAAATATATTGATACGAACCGTCACTCAATCATGTGTTTATTTTTAACACACCTGCATGTCTAGTTAAGGACAGCACATTTCGTGTTGCTTTTAAGATAGTGTGTTAGTACATTTAACACATGCTCTGTGTGAGTACATTTCCACACAAAGATGTGTTAAAAAATTTAACACAAAAATAACAGATGTGGTGTTTATACTTTTTCCCTACAATGATCCTAAAATGCAATATGTTTGTATGCTAAAATTCTACTAAAATGCTCACAAAATAAACAAACAATTCCATGAAATTCAGGTGACCTTTATTAAAATCATTAAAACATTGGAGTTGATGCATCTTCATACAAATCTCCCTGCCATCTGGGAAGACAATAGTCCCACTCCCTTCCATTTGAAAAGCTGTAAAAGAGTAAAAAGAGTGTTGGTTAGCTGTTAGCTACAAAATATGGACAAATGCGTTTGGGCTTTAACAGAGATTGCGTTACAGAATCCCAAATTGTGTAATTTTGGAAATGAGTGTCTGTGTTAGCATCACTCATTCCTACTGGTGACAGCATCCACCTAGCTAACCCTAACTCGGAGCCTCAGATAAGATGCAGACCCAGAGAATTATATAATAACCTCAGTCCATATTTCACAGCCAACATAAACACATGACACTAGCAGTGTAACGCCAACACTGAGGAAGCAGTACATGATATTCACTTTTGAAGCCGTGGTGATAGGTAAAGTTAATTATCACTCGCTGAGTTACTGTTTTACAATGAATACATTTTCAAGAGCTCCCTGCCTAAATATCACAACTTGGCCAGGCATTTTTAGCAGCATTTACTCTAAATAGTGATGAATGCTAACTTACCTGTGGTCATTTGGTTTCCTCACCTCAGAAACCGCTACCTCCACCTGAGACAAATTCAAACAGTCCACACTGAGTTGATTTCACCCAAGGAGCTGGGCTGAGGCGTTGGGGTGTGGGAGGGGTGCACTGATTCATCTGTCAGGGAAAATGACCCAGCCATTAACTCAAAGGTTGGGTTACACAAAATGACCCAAAAACTACCCAAGACTGAGAAAATAACCCAATTAAATGACCAACCCAATTAAAAGGCTCAACCCAGCTTATGGGTTAAAAAAATAACCCAGCATTTTTTAGTGCATGTAAAACAAATGCAAAAAAAAAAAAAAAAAAAGTACAAGTACTGGATCATCATGAGTTACTACTTTAATGTAAAGTATGCTTACCATGTTCTCTTTGGATTTTGTTTAAATGGCTAACCTTGAAGTAAATGTTACACTGAGAAAAACAGAAGCTAACCGCATCCCTTCGTATTGATCTCTGATGTCTGTTTATGTTCGATCATGTTTCTGATTGGCTGGAGATGGTAAAATATGTCACTCTGTGCAGCAAACTTTTGATCTAAGATCACCCTCACTAGTAGTTACGACGTAACTGAAGTCTCAAACTTTTGTAGTCAGGCACTGCAAAATAAAATCCATGGACCCCATTAGTACAGATTTATTATATGAACATCATCCAAGCCTATTGAAGTATTAAGCTTATTATTACATTCATATAACGATAATCTGGCCATTTTTTGGAGTCATAGAGCTTTTTATTCCTCAAACTTCTATTTAGAGCAAATCTGTTCTAACTTGACGAAATGTATATGTTTATTTGGATGTGAGTTATAAGGGTTTTACACCACGCTAGTTTTAAAGTAACTACTCTCAGTTAATTATTTAGGACTGATTTTACACCCTGATTTACCATTGAACTTAAGATCCAAGATAAAGAAACCTGTCTTCTCTATGTGTGTTCATAACAAATGTGCAAATAATAAAAAGCAAGGAGGGCCACCTCCTTCCTGATAAGTTACCCAATTGGTTAATGCATCTGGATCGAAATGTTTAGCTACTAATTACAGAGCACAGGGCAGTCATTCAGCTTGGAGCAGTTAAATGAAGCTGTTTTTTTGCAGCAGGTAAAAAATGTTTCCAAAAATTGGGAGTCACTGGCCTAAAGTTAAAAAAAAAACAAAAAAAAAAAACAACTTACAAAGCCAGCTTTCTTGGTGAAATTGAAAAAATGAAACTATGTAAAAAAAAAAAAAATAAATAAAAAAAAATTAAGTAAAAAGCTCATACGTAGAATTCCACAATATTACATGCAAAACATTTAATGTTGGTAATGGAGCTACAAAATTGCTAGTCTACCACCATAGTGTGGTGAAAGCAGTGTGGTGTTTACTCAGTGCATTTCCTCTAATTCTTTCCTCTTAGATGATCAGCACAGTAAGGATGTTGACTCGCTGGGCCGGACTGCTCTTAATATCATTGGGCATGGTCACTTCTGAGGTCAGGAAAACCGGCTATTTGGTTGTGCAAGGTGAGTCAATATGAATTCACAAAATTTACTGAAGAATATGTATTCAGTCTCTCTAGTTCCTCCCGCTCTCTTCCTCTCGTTTCAGTTTCCTCCAGCGATCTTATGAAGTAATAAGCATATTAATAAAACGTGTCACAATTTTGGCACCTTTGTGTTTATTGGTAAAGTAGAAAGGAGACGCTGAGAGGACACAGACAGTAGGCAGGTTTAGTTTTGGCAGAAATAAAGCTACAGAATCACAGAATGTACAAAAGGAGAGACACTTAATAATGCAGTCATGAAATCCCTGGGTATGAGGGAATGTACTTTACAGGGCAGAGAGGAATGAAAGAATAGGTGCACGATGTGTCAGTTATTAAACAAAATCAATCATTTATCATTACATGATGATGGAGAAATTTATGGAGACAGAAAAACCTGTGAAAACGCTTACACACATGTGAGCTAAGGACTCCATGGAACCATGAAATATTATGCATATTGAAAATCTCAGATTAATGGGTGGATTAATCGCGTTACATGAGAAATTTTGTCTATAATTTTATGTTTATTTCAACCGTAAAGTGTCCGGCATGCACTTTATATGTCCATGCTCTGTTTAATCTGAAATAAGTCTTTTTAGATAGAGATTCATGGTACTAGGATTTGTTTCTGTTTGAAAGCACGATTCCTTGTTCAAAGTTGAATTGCATTAATATATGAGAGCGAATCAAATGAAACCCTTCAAAACGTGACATAAATTAGAATTGAACCAATATTTTTCTAGAGGAGTCTGGACATTCGCTAAGTGCTAGAACACTTGCACTTTTGTGATACATATGAAATGCCAGATTTAAAAAAATTAAGCTTTTCATTTGACTCACCCTCATATTTTATGGGTTAGTTAGGTTTTGAGTTGGCTAACAAATATACTGTTTCTGGGGGCTGAGTTCATAGTATTGAGAATATCTTCTTTTTATTAAGAGGATCAACAGAACTGGAATAACTCTCTCTCTCTATCTCAATGCAATTCAATTTTATTTGTATAGCACTTTTAATAATGGTCATTGTCTCAAAGCAGCTTTACAGAAACATATAAACACAGGATACAGATTTTAAGTGTGTGAAATTATCCCTATTGAGCGAGTCGGTAGCGACGGTAGCGAGGAAAAACTCCCTAAAATGATATGAGGAAGAAACCTTGAAACGAACCAGACTCAGAAGAGAACCCGTCCTCATCTGGGTAACAACGGATAGTGTGAATGTAAAAGAAAGTTCATTATGGTTTTAACATGAAGTCTTTGTTGAACTGATCCACTGTTCACTAAAGGAGGCCTGAGTGCAAAATTTTATGTGGTAATTGCAGTCCTAAGGCCATTTCAGCAACCATAGTTCCAGCAACCACAGAGCAACTGTTCATGTGAAATTGAGGTCCAAAACCATTTCCATGGTACTTCAAGCGGCAGAATCCTCAGCAATCTCCAAGCTGCATTGCTTGGGGTCATCCTCAGTGGCAGAATATAGCCTCCAGTTGATGAGAGCTCCAACCAGAGGTAGGGCATCAGGATGGATCAGGCAGGTCCGGAGAGCAGAAAGGGTCAGGATCACTGGCTTCTCTGGAATATCATTTGTGGCTCGACAGAAGGAGAGAGGGAGAGGGAGGTAAAGAGAGGGAGAGATAGTTAGGTATCCTGTAATGGATAAGACCATGTATTTTGCATAAAAGAAAGTCTGTTCATGGTAAGCTTGAGTAAACAATTATGTTTTCATCCTAGACTTAAACACTGAGACTGTGTCTGAATCCTGAACACTAATTGGAAGACTGTTCCATAACTGTGGGGCTTTGTAAGAGAAAGTTCTTCCCCCTGCTGTAGCCTTCACTATTTGAGGTACCAACAAATACCCTGCACCTCTCTCTCTCTTCTCTCTCTCTCTCTCTCCCTCTCTCTCTCTCAGGGACAGACTGCACTGAAATAAAAACAGTTTCCCCAGATGCGTCAAGTGGCATCTATACCATTCAGCCATCTGGATTTAAAAGACCTTTCAAGGTACTAACATTTTAGCAATAGTCTAATCAAAGATACCAGCAGAAAGACTGTTATCAAATAACGTACATTATAGCTGGTAATATTTTCAGCATTGAGGAAAAGTACACAATAAGAAAAGTACACTGGTGCTAACATTTAAATGTACTTAAAATTGTATTTAAATTAATGTTATACATTATACATACTTGTTTTGAACATTGTTACTGTGGTTTACAGGTTTACTGTGAGATGCGGAAGGATGGAGGATGGACTGTTATCCAGAGGAGGTCTGGTGGAAAGGTTTCCTTCAACAGGAACTGGAAAGAATATGAGCGGGGATTTGGAAATATTCAGAGTATGTGTTGTCTATCAGGAATTACCTACCTGTGATTCCACACATGTTAAGGCAGTCATGTTGATAGCAGTCATGAGGATTGAACATTTATAATCTGTAGACAGTGGACAGTCAGGTACATAAATATTTGGACAAATGTATGGTTCTTTTAGCTGTCTAACTGAAATTAAATAATGTATATGGGCTCAAAGTGCAGACTTTCAACTTTTATTTAAGGGTATTTACATCCAAATCGAGTGAACAGTGTTGGAATTACTTTGTCATTTTTTCATTCTTGTTTGCAAATACTTTGCAGTCAATGACTGCCTGAAGTCTGGAATCCATAAACATCAACTGACGATGGGTTTCTTCCCCAGTGATGCTCTGCCAAGCTTTTACTGTAGCGGTCTTCAGTTCCTGTTTGTTCTTGAAGCAGTTTTGCCTTCTGTTTTGCCTTCAGCAAGTTAAATGGATTCATATCAGGTGACTGACTTGGACATGGGAGAACACTTTACTACTTTGCCTTAAAAAACTCTTGGGTTGCTTTTGAAATGTACTTCAGGTCATTATCCATGGGCATTGTGAGTAGTCGTTCAATGAGTTTTAAAACATTTGGCTGAATTTGCTCTGATAATTTAAGCCTGTACACTTCAGAATTCATCTTGCTGCTTTTGTCAGCAGTCACATCATCAGTAAATTCAAGGGAACTAGTTCCATTGGCAGCCACACATGCCTAAGCCATAAGATAAGGTGGTATGCTTCGGATCACAAGCAGTTCCTTCATTTCTCCAAACTCTTCTCTTCCCATTATTCTGGTACAAGTTGATCTTTGTCTCATTTGTCCATAAGATGTTGTTCCAGAAATGTATAGGCTTTTTTTTATTTTATTTTTTTTTAATTATTATTATTTTTTTTTAGATGTTTTGCCAAATTCTAAGCTGGTTTTCCTGTTTTTGAGGCTTACCAATGGTTGCATCTTTTGGTAAACCCTCTGTATTTACTCTGGTGAAGTGTTCTGTTGATTGTTGACTTTGACACAGATTCGCCTACCTCCTGAAGGATGTTCTTGATCTAGCCAACTTTTGTAAAGGGAGTTTTCTTCATAAGGGAAAGCATTCTCCTGTCATCGACCAGAGTTGATTTTTAATGGTCTTCCGGGCTTTTTGGTGTTCCTGAGTTCACCAGTGCGTTCTCTAATGGGTTTGTTTTGATGTTTCAGCCCAATGATGGCTTGCTTGAGAGTTAAAACCAACAGATTCCAAATGCAGATGCAACACTTGAAATCAACTCTCGAACTCTTATCTGCTTACTTGTAAGTGAAATAATGAGGTAATAACAACTGGCCATGGAACAGATGAACAGCCAATTTTCCAATTATTTTTGTTTTGGACTCACATATACTTTAAAAGTCATGTATAAAAAAAGTGCTATAATTTCTACACCATTCACCAGATTTGGATGTAAATACCCTTAAATTAAAGCTGAAAGTCTGCAAAATTTCGACTCTAATATACTGCAGTATATGGATAAAATAATAACTTTGTCGGTGTCCAAATATTTATGGACCTGACTGTATGTGGATGTAGTCCTTCATTTAAATGGGAATTATTTGGCAGACATGTGACTCTTTTGCATAAAGCTATGAAATTTGTTAAATCATACTATAGAATCTCAATTACATGTATGAATTGTTAAAATGTGAGAATACATAACATATACTGTATACTAAGCGATGGATTTTTATCTCTTTGAGGCTGAGTGTTTTCTCTGTACAGCAACTTTGTACAGTATTCACTCACAGACTACTGACACTGAACCATTCCCCACGATTTGAGAGCAAGTTATACCCTCAACACTGCACCCACTGGATGTATATTTAAATGTATTTTAAAACTCTTTTTCAGAGGAACACTGGCTGGGCCTTGCCAAGATACGGGCTCTAACCAAAAGCAAGGTTCATAAATCAACGCTCAGAGTAGACCTGTGGGACTTTGAAGGAGGTTCTGTCTATGCTAATTACCAAAATTTTCAGATCGGCAGTAAGAAAACAGCCTATAAACTGCATGTTGGAAAATACAGTGGCACTGCAGGTACAGTATCTAAACTGTGCATCTTTATGCAAATAAGACCTGTTGTGGTTAACCAGGCAGGTTCTCAGCATTCATCCATTCAAGCATTGTTCAACCATGTTGGGTTCCTTACTTACGATACCAGGCCATCTATTTTAATTTCATGTCAATACAGCAGTAGTGTAAAGTATATTTAGAAACCATGACAATTTGTTATGTTTATCTTAGTTATGGCAACATAAATGGTATTTATGAAAATATACCTATAGGATTCTCCTATTAGCCGGTGTGTTAAATTTCCATTTTGTTTCATATGTATCAAGACCTTTCTCTCACCTTGTAACTCTCAGGTCACAATGACCGAAACATTCATTATATAAAAATCTAAGATCAATTTTTTTTTCCAAGCATACTTTTCAGTATGTTTACCCTCTGAGTGAGTACTTTAAGCTAAACAAAACAAATTTTAACAAGAAGGTTAATCATTTTCTCCAATCCTTTCAGTAATCAGTGCAAATAATTCCTTTGTCCACTTTCTCTCATCCTAAGGTGATGCTATCCGTGGCGCATATGCTGGCATTGACCAGAATGGCTATGGTTTCAGTACATATGACCGTGACAATGATGGCTGCTCCCCATGCATTTTTGGGGATATTGCGGTTGAGGACTGCAGCGCTGAAGAGGGTGGAGGATGGTGGTTCAGTCGCTGTGGCTCAGCTGACCTGCATGGAGATTGGCACTCTAAGGGAAATAATCGGGGATGGGCATCTGGCCTCCACTGGCTCACCTGGAGATCCCCTGAACCCTACTCAGCTAAGGCAACACGCATGATGGTCAAGACCATTAAGCAGTCATAGATTTGTGCATCTGCAGCAAGCAACAAAATGATGTATTGCTTTTTAGTGTTTAACACACAATAAACATATGCCAATTTCATTAGTCTGTATTTTCAGTTTGAATGGGTTTCCTCCCAGTTCTCCAGTTTCCTCCTACTGTCCATACACACGCACGTAGCCTAATTGGCCACACAAAATTGCCCCTAAGTGTAATTAGTGTGTGAATATGTATGTGCACCCATCCAGGGTGAATTCTCCAACCTTGCGCCCAGTGTTACCAGGATTGGCTTCAAATCCACCATGACCACCATGAATGAATGAATGTATATTTTCACCATTATCACTGTGTACTAGACCATTTTCTGTTTCATATTATGAATGTTGGCTATATTCATTACACTTCAGGACTCCGCATCCTAATTCTACAGGGTGTCTCAAAAGTCTTCATGCACAGGGGACTATGTTTGCCAGGACCACATAAGTTATGTCTTTGTCACTGGATGCTCGTGGACGTCCACTTCTCGGTTGGGCCGCAACATTTCCAGTCTTTTTAAAGAATGATTTGAGAATGATTTCAATACATTCTTCTTTTGTCAAAGGCAGGCTATCTGAAGGAAAAAAAAAAACCTAAGTAAAAATTTTGGACGACATTTTTCTTAAGTGTTATGGAGACTTTTATGACACCCTGTATTTTGCATACTAAATGTTAATGTTCATGAAATATTTACCCTTAGTTGTTCACAGATTGAAAGCTGTGTTTCACTTTCACTATAACAACACTGAGGTGATGTTTGGTCTTGGGTTAGGTAACATCCAGAACTTTTAAGGAAATCATGAAAAATGATGGACCTTGTGGGAGAAAACA
Source organism: Stegophilus panzeri (assembly GCA_024331685.1). Lineage (NCBI taxonomy): Eukaryota > Metazoa > Chordata > Actinopteri > Siluriformes > Trichomycteridae > Stegophilus > Stegophilus panzeri. The sequence continues at coordinate 6,443,987 of JANDJT010000092.1, read as the reverse complement.
TGCCAAAGCAAGCTATTGATCACACAAATGTAAACACAAAACACACACGAGGTCACCATCATCATCATCCATCCATCCATCTTCTATACCGCTTTAACCTTTTCAGGGTCACGGGGAAACCTGGAGCCTATCCCAGGAAGCATCGGGCACAAGGCGGGGTACACCCTGGACAGGGTGCCAATCCATCGCACAATCACACACACATTCACACCCATTCATTCACTACACTACGGACACTTTGGACATGCCAATCATGTCTGGACTGGGGGAGGAAACCGGAGTACCCGGAGGAAACCCCCACAGCATGCGGAGCATGAGGAACATGCAAACTCCGCACACACAGGGCCACGGTGGGAATCGAACCCCCGACCCTGGAGGTGTGAGTTAGTTTAGTAGCAACAGTTACTCAGTCCCAAGCTCTAAAGCCTCTTTTATGTAAACATGCTTCCATTAACTACAGAGATTACAGTCCTTTAGACTAATGGGTATCTTTATCTTTGCCCATTTAAAAAGAATTATGCTTGTATGAAGTTTACTTTAGTAAATGCTTTTAAAAACGTACTGTTATTGTGAAGATGCAAATAATAAAATTTTGCATGCTTTCAAGGTGTCAGGGTTTATAGTCAATGACAACAAAATTCCAGTTGCATCTCCAAGAAAGTGACATTTGACATGTTGTACACACAAGCAAAAAGACAACACTACCCTCCCCACATGCATTCTCATCCATCTATACAGTGACATTTAACATATTATACGCACAAACATGCAACAAATGACAAGTGCTCTCATCCTTCCCCTTCCCATATACCCTCTCTTCCACCATATTGCACATTGTTATTACACAAACATTTATTTACACACCAATGTTTTTGTTATTGCACATACTGTAGTTATTTTTGGCATATTGTAGTTATTGATACACATATTGTAGTTATTTTAGTTACAGATTTCTTAGTTATTGCACATATTGAATGCACATTATTGATGTGTCCTGTAGTAGCAGCACCAAGTTGTTAATATCTATGATCAGTGCTGTGTTGTGGGTGAATTCCCTGGGAAAGAAACCATTCCTGAGCCTAGATATGAGAGCAGCTTTTGACTTGACCCTCCTACATGATATGAGGAGATGTTGGAGGTGTTGACCGGGGTGTGTAAACTCCTTGAGCCCTTGAGACATCTCTCTGTTTTTGTCTAAACTACCTGAGTGTAACTTAAGTCCCCTGTTAATCCTGAGTTCTGAACACTGATGTGTTTTTTGTCACTACTCCGTATTACGTCTTAACTCTGAACATGGACCCAAATGCGTATTTATTTTACCTCTTCCTCATTGAAATGATGTTTTAAACATTAAGCTTTGTGTTTTGAGGCACAATGTCTATTTAGTACACAGAGTACAGAAGTTGTATCAGTGCAAGCGAACTCTACTTTTATGACATTCATTAAAACAGTAGTTGAAAATGAAATATGTTCCTGAGTCACCCTGACAATCACGTAATAGTAATTCGCATTCAGTGTTCTGTGCTCAGGAGGGTTGAGTCAGTCAGAATGGTGGGAGAGATGCCAATCATGATAGAACATCGTTATTACAATGCTGTGAAAAAGTATTTGCTCCATCCTGATTTCTTCTGTTTTTGTGTAGATCTCATGCTAAATTGTTTCAGAAATTAAAACAAAATCTAAGGTAAAACAAAGACAACCTGAGTAAACACAAAATATTTTTTTTAAATGATAATGTTATTTATTGAAGCAAAAAAGTTATCCAATACCAACTGGGCCTGTGTGAAAATGTGTTTGC
>JANDJT010000092.1:6423250-6442089 GCA_024331685.1 Stegophilus panzeri | reverse complement strand
TGATTGAAATACATCAGTCTGGGAAGGGTTACAAAGCTATTTCAAAGGCTCTGGGACTCCAAAGAACCACAGTGACAGCCATTATCTCCAAAAGGAAAAACTCAGCACAGTAGTGAATCTTCCCAGAAGTGGCCATCCTTCCAAAATTCCTCCAAGAGCACAGCAACTACTCATCCAGGAAGTCAGAAATGAGCCAAGGACAACATCAAAGAACCTACAGGCCTCTCATGCATCAGTAAAGGTCACTGTTCATGGCTCCATTATCAGAAAGACACTGGGAAAAAATGGCATTCCACAAAAAGCATCAAGTGGTGGCAGTGTGATGATGTGGGGATGCTTTGCTGCTTCAGGGCCTGGGCAACTTGCAATAATTGAAGGAAACATGTATTCTGCTCCCTACCAGAAAATCCTAAAGGAGGATGTCCGGTCTTCTGTCTGTAAGTTGAAACGCAAGTGCAACTGGATTATGCAGCAAGACAATGATCCAAAGCATAGGAGTAAGTCCACCTCTGATTGGCTAAAAAAAAGAGCAAAATTAAAGTTTTGGAGTGGTCTAATCAAAGTCCTTACTTGAACCAATTAAGATGCTGTGGCAGGACCTTAAATAGGCAGTTCATGCTTGAAAACCTTCCAATGTGGCTGAACTAAAGCAATTCTGCAAAGAAGAGTGGGCCAAAATTCCACCCCAGTGCTTTGAAAGACTGATCCCCAGTTATCGGAAGTGTTTGGTTGCAGTCATTGTGCTAAAGGTGGCACAACCAGATTTTAAGTTTAAGGGTGCAATTAGTTTTTCAAATGGGTGATAGGTGTTGGATCACTTTTTTTTTTGCTTCAACAAAAAAAAATAAAAATAAATAATGTATTGTGTGTTTACTCAGGTTTCCTTTATTTTATGTTGTATTTTATTTGAAGATTTAAAACTATTTATTATGAGATTTACACAAATCAGAAGAAATCAGCAGATAAGAGAAGAAAAGATTCACGGGTGGTGGAATTTCAGCTTTTTTTTCTTGGTGAATAGGTAATAAGGCGTTTATTTACTTTTTATCATCATTTTAGAATTTGTATCATTACTCTATCACCAACTAAAAAAGAGCAAAAGGGATCACAGGAAGTGGTTCGAGCATAGTAGAACCCATCTTCATTACCACAGCTTTCCTAACAAGAAATGCACTCAATGATCATGAACATCTGAGAATTATTTACTTAGCACATTATTCCTCTGCTCCATACGAGAGTGTGTTTCAGTTCAAGTTACAGCTCAAGTGACACTGGTGTCTGTAATACACTGTCATGGGGTTGAGTATTGAATACTCACATCCTATCCTCCCCACATACCTTCCCATCCACCCATATTCCACAAATTTTAGTCACTGTCCAAACAGTTAAGCACAAATTTTAGTCATTGCACAAGTTCCTTCATTATTGCACATAATGTAGTTATGGCACAAATTCTTAGTTTTTTGTCAGCACTATGTTTAGAACCCATCATCCATCATTTCTAATGATCAAACTGGATTTATTAGGGAACGCCACTAGAGAACATCATAATGCTAGATCTCTCCTAAATACACTAAACGTATGTGGACACCTGACCATCACACCCATACAGTATGTAGTTCTTCCCCAAACTTGGAAGCACACAATTGTCTAGAATGTCTATAGGATGTATTCAAGCCCAAACCTGTTCCTGCATGACAATGCCCCTGTGCACAAAGCAAGCTCCATGAAAACATGGCTTTCCAAGGTTGGAGTGGAAGAACTCGAGTGTCCTGACCTCAACCCCACTGAACACCTTTGGGATGACCTGGAACGCCGCCTGCACCCCAGACCTCCTCAGTACCTGATCTCACTAATACTCTTGTAGCTGAATGATCACAAATCCACAGATCACAGCCACGCTCCAAAATCTAGTGGAAAGCGTTCCCAGAAGAGTGGAGGTTATTATGTCAGGAAAGGGGGAATAAATCTGGAATGGGATGCACATATGGGTGTGACTGGTCAGGTGTCCACAAACACACATTTGGCCATATACTGTATAGTATACACCCCTGTCACCTCTATATTTCTTGAGGTGGTCATTTCAATGGATGCTGAAAAGCTTTTGACAGGGTGGAGTGGAGTTAGCTGTTTTACACCTTGAAGAGATTTGGATTTGATCACCATTTTATATCATGGATCAGATTATTTTATGCTGCACCTCTGACCTGTGTGTATACCAACAACTATGGTCAAACATTGAGATTGTAGGCATTTCTAGGAGAGGATAGGAGCATAGATTGTCATTATATGTGTATGATCTCAGACTTATCATGATCACCATGATAAGTCTGTTTTCTTGCTGCTGCACTTCAGAAATATGGTCAAGTCTCTGGCTATAAGCAAAATTTACATATAAGTGAACTCATGCCAATTAACACAGCATGTGGAACAAAATCCCTCTCTAAATGGCCATTCAGCAAATTTCTAACCTCTTTGTTCCTTGGCTGTAATAAAACGAACACGCTTCCCAAATTCTTATGTCTTTATCAGTGTATCCCTGTCTTTAAGCCTTTTCCTATAACCTTCATAGCCTTATTTCCCCGTTTGCATGGAACAAAAACAAAAACAAATGCACGTTTACCTCGCACCTCCTGGGTTGGGGGTTTGAATCCTGCCTTAGCCCTGCGCGTGCGGCTCTTGCATGTTCTCCCCGGGAACATGCTTCGGGGGTTTCCTCCCCAGTCCAAAGATATGCGCTGTAGGCTGGTTCACATTTCCAAACTGTTTGTGGTGTGTGAAAATGTGTGCAATTGCGCCCTGCGATGGGTTGGCACCCTGTGGCTCCAGGCCTCATTTGATCAGTAAACCTGGTCTTTTGGTTTGCCCAAGACTCAATTTCTTTTTCAGGTCCTTGATTTTATGCGTATAAAAGTTTCTAATTTTCCTCATACTCTACCCATCTCAGCCATAGAAACCTATATTAAAAGTGGACCCTCACCTCGAAAGTACAAAATCCAAAATCCTCTTATTTCCAAATCAGCAGGAAAGATACAGTAAATTATTATACTACAATAGCTGCTGAGGGGAAAGCAAACGTTGAGCCAGTACAACAACAAATTGCAGTGTTAATAATCATTTGAATGTGTTTTGTACCCTTTGCAGTGACAGTCTTATTTATTTATTTTTTATAACACGCATGTCATTGGCAGTGAACTTTTAAATAATTAATTTCATTTACATTATTCAGGGGATTAGTTCATAATATTGCTAAACTTGGGAACTCCTCCTGCTATGTTCCGTCATTAAATAATATACAAATACACAAAACTTAGGGAAAGAAAATCTGTTTTGTGTTTAACAGTCTCGGGCCACTAGATGGTGTTCCTTCATTAGGAAAGGGGATCAGTGTGCAGCCGTGGCACTGACATCTCACTATACCCAGATGGTGTTCGAATCCGGACTCTGCCCTGTGTGTGTGCGGAGTTTGCATGTTCTACCCCTGTGTGTGTGCGGAGTTTGCATGTTCTACCCCTGTGTGTGTGTGGAGTTTGCATGTTCTACCCCTGTGTGTGTGTGGAGTTTGCATGTTCTACCCCTGTGTGTGTGTGGAGTTTGCATGTTCTACCCCTGTGTGTGTGTGGAGTTTACATGTTCTACCCCTGTGTGTGTGGAGTTTACATGTTCTCCTGCTTTGTGGGTTTCCTCCTGGTACTCTGGTTTCCTCCCCCAGTCCAAAGACATGCGCTGTCAGCTGACTGGCATTTCCAAATTGTCCGTAGTGTGTGAATGTGTGTGTGAATGTGTGTGCGATTGTGCCCTGTGATGGGTTGGCACTCCATCTAGGGTGTGTGTGTCACCGTTCCCCCTCTTGTACCCCAAGTCCTGTGATAGGCTCCAGGCTCCCCGTGACCCTGTGTAGGATAAGAGGTACAGAAAATGTATGGATGAACGGATGGATAATCAGTTCAGAATAGCCTGTTAAATCCTTCTGTGAACTAACAACTTGTTATCAAAGTAAATTACACCTTGTGGCCAAAAGCATGTGGACACCTCTTCATCACACCCATATGTGGTTCTCCTCCAAACTAATGCCACAAAGTTATAAGCTCACAACTGTATAGAATGTATTTGTATGCTGTAGCGTTACAATTTCCCTATACTGGAACTAAGAGACGCAAACACTGTTCCAGCATCACAATGTCCCTGTGCACAAAGCGAGCTCCGTGAAGATGTGAAGGTTGGAGTGGAAGAACTCGAATGTCTTGCACAGAGCCCTGTATCAGTACCAGACCTTACTAACGCTCTTGTGGCTGAATGGGCAAATCCCCACAGCTACGCTCCAAAATCTAGAGGAAAGCCTTTCCAACTAGAGTGGAGGTTTTTGTAACAGCAAAAGACTCCATATTAATCGGGTGCACATATAGGTGTCATGGTCAGGTGCCCACATACTTTTGGCCATATAGTGTTGAGATGTTTTTTTGTTTAAACTGGGATGCAGTTGCAATGCATACCACTGTGTGTGTGTGTGTGTGTGTGTGCGTGCGCGCGCGCGTGCGTGTGAGTGTGAGTGAGTGACTCGCGTGCGCGCGCACCGCGCCCCCACACACCGCCAGACGGAGCCTCCCCATTCTGGTAAACTGCGAACACAAACACAGGCGCTGGGATATTTCGTCGGTGCATCCTCTGTAGTCGAAAAGGCGAATATTGCAACTGAATACACGGAAGTCTTTTCTGTGTTTATTAGTGATCATGTCAGCCAGACCGGGATTCTATCGCCAGGAGCTCAACAAGACAGTATGGGAGGTGCCCGAGCGCTACCAGATCCTCACGCCGGTCGGCTCGGGCGCGTACGGCTCCGTGTGGTGAGTTCTAACCTGAGACACATGAGACAGCAGGGTATAGCCCACATGCAGCATCATAACAAAATGCAAAACCCCCCCCAAAAAAAGCCCAAATCTGCCTATTTCTGATTTTGCCAGTCATTGAAAATGGCCTTGTATAAACCGAGCTCATTGTAAGCACCCTTTGCCTTATCATTCAGCAGATGCAAGATTATTATTATTATTATTATTATTATTATTATTATTATTATTATTATTATTATTATTGAAATGAAGTTTACTACTCAGTCCTGAAGCTTTCATGTTCAGGAAGTGAACACATTTCCCCCAGTGTTGTGTCCAGTATGGAGAGGTTGCACTGGGAAAGTAGAGATCATACCAGAGATCATATCAAGGGGTTTATCAGTGACCTTGCATATAGCCTGGCTTATTTAAACACCACATTCATGACCATTCCCTTGAAGCCTAACAAGCAAATAGATCTGACTTTGCCTTTTCAGTTCTGATGTGAACCCTGATGCGTATGCACTTCACACGTTCGAACAATGGAAACAACATGAAAACAAAAGTAAAAGAAGGTGATATCTAACCCATGCCAACATGTCAGAATGTACATAACAGTTGAACGTGGCCGGTTATTGTACAGATAATTCATTGCCTGGTATCCGTCATTGTAGTTTTGGTGCCTAAACAAAAGGTTTTTAAACAATTCAATGCTTTGATATGCACAGGTAGGTTTGGAGAATGGAGAATGCATGTCATATACAAGACTGACTTTGTATTTAAGCAATAAATTGTCATTAAAGCAATGCCTAATGTGTGCACATAGTCTTCCTGTTGGCTAGCACATGCAAATGCCTTGAAGCTATATGATTAGACCATCCAGTGACATGCCCAACTATGGTTGCCATGGTGAGCTGTCATAGTGATATTGTTTCCTGCATCATCTTAAAATATCTGTCTATTCTTAGTGCCTTTGAGCAACAATAAGCTTTTATAATAATAATAATAATAATAATAATAATAATAATAATTATTATTATTATTATTATTATTATTGACTTAGACTGGGAAATAAGGCATTTCACTCACGTTGTAAGTATTTATCAATTCCCACCAATCTTGAAATGAGAAAACGTGAAGGAAAGCACACACAGTGCTTGTAAAACCAGCATTGTTTTCAAATTGCTGCTCATGCAGTGTCTTGGGCAATGTCACAAGGCAACACACACAAGTTAGAGCAGTTTACTGAGTGAGTGTGTGTATTTGAGCTGCCAGACCCCCATGAATGGTCAGCTGGTGGACTGGCAGGAGAGAGGATCTAAGGCATCTTTCCCAGAGTCAGTTGTGTTGGACTTCTGCCCATGAACTGCCCATTGGTTGCTATATATGCAGTACTGAAGATAAAGTATTTGGACACCTGAATATTGAACATCACATTCCAAAACCATGGGCATTAATCTTGTGTTGTTCCCCTTTGCTGTTATAATATGCTTTCACTCTTCTGGGAAGGCTTTCCACTAGATTTAGGTGTTCAGTGGGGTTGAGGTCAGGGATATATATATATATATATATATGTGTGTGTATATGTATATACAGGATCGCATATAAAGGTGTGTGTGTGTGTGTATGTGTATATATATATATATATATATATATATATATAATATATATTTCGTAAAGTCTTAAATAACAAATTAAACCTAACTTCATACTATCTGTCCGGCCACTTTCCATTCTGACACAGGGTCACAAGGAGCCTGGAGCCTATCCCAGGGAACTCGGGACACATTTCTATTTTTTTTTGCCAACCCATCACAAGTCACAAGCACACACGCACTCACACACTATGGACAATTTGGAAATGCCAGTCAGTCTACAACACATGTATTTGGACTGGGGGAGGAAACCAGAGTACCCAAAGGAAACCCCCAAAGCATGGGGAGAACATGCACTATGTATACAGGGTGGAGTCGGGATTCAAACCCCCAACTGCGGAGGTGTGAGGCAAACGTGCTAACCATTAAGCCCCCCTAACGTCCCCCTAACGTCATCCTATGCCTCATTGTATCATTTACTGTCCATTTATATTTCTTATTTAGCTTAATTCTTTCTTATTGATATATTATTGACTTTATTGTTTAGTAATTCATTTATTTCCTATTTTCCTTATGCAGTATTTTATTTTTAAAAAATTGCCTCTAGGTTTGAATGAGTCTGTGAATGTGTGTGTGCATGGTGCACTGCGATGGACTGGCATCCCATGCGGGGTGAATTCTCCTGCCTCATGCCCAGATTTACTGGGGTTGGCTCTAGATTCAACACGATCCTTACCAGGGTGAAGTAGTTACTGAAGATGAATGAATGAAGGAATGAATATTTCCTAATTGCCTCACAGATTATAAGATAATGAGAAGAGCATGTCCAGACCTATCTAGGTGTTATACTGGCCCAGTGGGTTTTGCCAGACTTTGATGAAATGCAGACTAGAGCAATTAAAATTGTCAGTATTGACCACTTTTCTCATTGCCCAATGAGCTGCTGTTGATTAGGGTGGAATTTTACCGCTTTTAGAATAGATTACGGGATTATTTATTAAAGCCAACATCATTTAAAGATGAAGTCTCATAAATAATTTCTGAAATGACTTCAGCCTGGTTGAAAATATCATGACATGACAAAGTTTGCCTTTCTATGTCAATAGTTAGGGACAGAATGGTATGCAAAGGCTTTTTATGGTTTTGTGTCTCATTAAAGTTTTGTGGGATTAATAGTCAGCGATTAATAATGCACTGTAATACTTCATCATATATGTACAGTATTTAGGCTGTATACCTCTATACAGTATATAGGCTCTATATTTAGATTGGCTGCATATGCCCAGATTCTACATGAATATGTATCTTGAGCCAAATGTGGTTAACTCGAATGGGTGCCTATATATACAGTGGATATAAAAGTCTACACAGCCTTGTTAAAATGGCAAGTTTTTGTGATGGAAAAAAGATAAATCATGTTAGAATGTTTCCACCCTAAACGTTTTAGGGAAAAATAAAAAAGTTACAATAACCTGGTTGTATAAGTGTGCACACCATTTTAATAACTGGGTTCACTTCTTCTTGGTTTTATCTGACTGCTGAAGCAATGGTCCACAAAGAGCTTACAAAGCATGCATGGTATCTCACTGTCAAAAAGGTATCGATCAGGGGAGAGGTATAAAAGAATTTCCAAAACATTAGATGTACCATGGAACACAGTGAAAGCCATCATCAATAAATAGAGAAAATGGAGCACCAAAGTGACATCACCAAAACCAGGACGTCCCTCCAAATTTAACAAAAGGAGAAGACAAATCTTTCCAGGAAGGCTGCCAAGAGATCTACAGCAACATTAAAGGAGCTGCAGGAATATCTGACAAGTACTGATTACTCTGTGCTAGTGCCAATAATCTCTCTTCATCTTCATCTTCCTCTTCACATGTCTGGGATGTGGGGTAGGGTGGCAAGACGGAAGCCATTTCTCAAAAAAAACATCCAAGCTCAACTAAATCACCCCAAACCACGTGGCAAAATGTGTTATGGTCTGATGAAACCAAGTCCAAAATGTATAATAATTTCAAAAGCTATGTTTGGTGCAAAAAAAGAGCATCACCAAAAGAACCCCATACCCATGGTGGAGCATGCTGGTAGCAGCATCGTGCTTTGGGGCTGCTTTTCTTAAGCCAGAACTGGGGCTTTTATCAAGGTGGAGGGAATCGTGAACAGCTACAAATACCGGTTGATTTTAGTGGAAAACCTTCAGGAGTCTGCTTGTAAGCTGAAGATGAAAAGTAATTTCACCTTTCAGCACTGCAGTGAGCCAAAGCATAGAAAGGAAAAAGGAGATCAGTGTTTTTGAATGACCTAGGAGCGGTTGTGGCTCAGGTGGTAGAGCGGGTTGTCCACTAGTCGTAGGGTTGGCTGGTCAATTCCTGGCCCACATGACTCCACATGCCGAAGTGTCCTTGGGCAAGGCACTGAACCCCAAGTTGCTCCCGATGGCAAGCTAGCGCCTTGCATGGCAGCTCTGCTACCATTGGTGTGAGTGTGTGTGTGTGAATGGGTGAATGAGAACCAGTGTACAGGGCTTTGGAACCGTAAAGGTTTAAAAAAAAAAAAGCACTATATAAGTGCAGACCATTAACATTTACCTAGCCAGAGCCCAGACCTGAATCCAACTAAAAATCTGTGGGATGACCTGAAGTGGGCTTACAATTTGACACATATAGAATGTTTTTGCAAGAAAGAGTGAGAAAATATCACCAAGTCAAGATTTTCCATCATGTGCCTGATAGACTCTTACCCAAAAAGAGTAAAAATATAAAAAATCAAAAGGTGACATGATTTATCTTAGTTTCAATTTTTAACTTCACAAAAACTTGCCATTTTAACAGGGGTGTGTAGACATTTTATATCTACTGTTTGACTTTTTATCATTTGGGGATTCCATAGTGCAGCCCCCCTTGCTAATGAGTAAATGTATCTAGTTAGGGCACACAATGTAAAGCAACAACAATTATTCATCTGGATCTAAACAAAGTGAATTTTCCCAAACAAACAGCAACACTTGAGATTATCAAGGACAATACCAAGTGAGAACTAGAATGCTTTAAATGTTATATGGACTCTAGCAGTGGGAATTTTCTCTGCAGTGACGTTTAATGCTTCTCTGTCTTGCTGGCTAGTGGTTAATTGGGAGTTTGGCAGATGCCTGCAGAATACTACATGTCTCAGTGTGTAATATCAGCTGTAAAGTAAGGCTGCATTCACAAGGACTTAAAAGAATTAATTTCTATGCATTGTTGGTATGTAGTAAGCATGGTTGTGGGTAGAGATCAATATTACTATAGGTGAAATATTAGAGTAGAGGCTTGCCATGAGTGGCACGTTTATATTTTTATTACTGGATTATACAATGTGGGCTGACAACTGTAATTAGTTTCTGCTTTGTTCTCCTCAAACTGATGTGAATGACTGAAGCCTTGCTAAAACTGCCTCCCGTTGGCTGATGTGTATATACACTCCCTGGCTACTTCATTAAGATCACCTGTACATCTGACCATTCATGTAATTATCCAATCAGCCAATCATGTGACAGCAGTGCAGTGCATGCATGTACATGTCAAGAGCTTCAGTTAATGTACAAATCAAACATCAGAATGAGGAAAAAATGTGATTTCGGTAACTTTGAATGTGGCATGGTTGTTGGTGCCAGATGGGCTGATGTAAGCATTCCCAAACACCATTGATCTCCTGGGAATTTCACACACCGCAGTTTCTAGACTCTAGACTTTCACACAGAATGGTGCGAAAAACTAAAAAAAAACATCCAGTGAAAGGCAGATCTTGTTGATGAGAGAGGTGAGAGGAGAATGACCAGACTGGCGCAAGTTGACAGAAAAACTCGATAACCACTCTTTACAACCACAGACCATTTCTGCTGTGACATGCAGATGGTACAGAAGAATGCTGAACACTGAACTCACAGAAAAGAGCACTTCCTGGAGTGTCTGCAGAAAATACTGAAGAAAAAACAACATACAGTACAATGGAATCTTTACCAATATGGCAATTTAAATAGGATATATACAGTATTTTACCTGGGGTTATTTCTACTGCTCATTTTATAGAAGGTAAATATGCAATAACCTTTCCAGACACATGCACGAACAGTCTGTAAAATTTACTGACATGACAGATTAGGATTGGACTAAAATGGCAGAAATACTCTGGTAATGATTACATTACCCGCACCTCCACACTATGGAAGAAGTTCAAGCCTCTAAAACATAAAGTTTTCTAGTGTACCTACTGTACCTGATTTTTTAATTTTTTTTTTAATTCAATTAAAGTTCTGTGAACTGCTTAATTTAAATTGTAGTGACAACCCTATAGCAGTGTATGAAACAGAAATGGAAAGCGGTGTCAATTAAATGTTTTTATTTCCTATATATAGGAATTTAATATTTTATTTCATATATATAGTTGGTTCAATAATCTAATTTGTGTTGTAAGCTACTTTTCTTTAGTTCTCCTAACTACTACACCATTGTCATAAAGTGACTTAGCCATAAATATTACACTGCACCAATCAAAAGCATATTACAGTTGCAATCAAAATTATTCAACTCCCATTGCAAATCATTGTCAGAATGTACAGACTGTCAGCTGTTTGCAATGAACAAATCAAACAAAAATCAATGAACAAATCAAACAAAAGCAATTGCAATTGCTTCCCCAAATTCAACTGAAAATGCAACTTATAATGACTTCTCCTGTTTCAAAATTATTCAACTCCTTCATGACAAGCATTTTTGTACTTAGTAGAACACCTTTTTGCTGTTATGACCTGCTGCAAAGGAGATACATAGCCAGACACCAGTTTCTGGCAGCGTTCCTGAGGATCTTAGCCCATTCCTCATGAGCAATGGCCTCCAGTTCAGTAATATTCTTGGAGTTGCATGCTGCAACTGCCTTCTTCAAATCCCACCAGAGATTTTCAATGGGGTTCAAGTCAGGTGACTGTGATGGCCCTGTAGAATCTTCCAGGACTTCTTCTGCAACCAAGCCTTGGTGGAATTTGAAGTATGCTTGGGATCATTGTCCTGTTGGAAGGTCCAGTGTCAACCAAGCTTCAGTTTCCTCACAGACGACATGATGTTTTCTCCTAGGGTTTCCTGATACTTCAATGAATCCATCTTGCCTTCCACACGCTGCAGGTTTCCAGTGCCTGAGGATGCAAAGCAGCTCCAGAGCATCACCGAGCCACCACCATGCTTGACTGTGGACAGAGTCTTCTTTCTTCATTCTTCTTCCTCCAGACTTACCGCTGATCCATCATGCCAGTTTTGTTTCATTGCTCCACAGAACAGAATCCCAAAACTTTTGTGGCTTATTTATATGATTTTGAGCCGACCTTTCTTGTGCTTTTGGGTCAGTAGTGGTGTATGTCTTGGAGGTCTGGCATGGAAACCTTTTGCATTTAGTACACACCTTACTGTACTTGCTGAAACCTCAGTGCCTGTTGCCACCAAGTCTTGCTGCAGGTCTTTTGCAGTCACTCGAGGGTTTTTCACAACCTGCCTTCTCAGAAATCTGGTTGCAGCCATTGATGGCTTCCTTTTTCTGCCCCGTCCAGGTAGTGTACACTTAACAAATCCCTAGCCAGTCAGGTATTTCATGTGTTCCAGCTCAAACACACATGGTGCAACTAATGAAGCCATTGAGGTGTGCATAAGACAAGACCTGTTTTGCATATTTGTGCTGTTGTGAGGGATTGTATTCAGGGGGTTGAATAATTTTGAGACTGGAGAAATCATTATAAATTGCATTTTCAGTTGAATTTGGGGAAACCACCTGAAGCATTCATTGTGTTGAACTATTTCGATTGCTTTTGTTTGATTTGTTCATTGCAAACAGCTGAAAGACTGTAAATTTTGACAATAAACCTGATTTGCAATGGGGGTTGAATAATTTTGATTGCAACTGTATATAATGAATGATACATGACTCACCTTCAGCAACCCCTTTATCCGTGTTAGAGTCGCAGTGGATCCGGTGCCTATTCCAGTACACAGAGTGTGAGGTGAAAACACGCCCTTTATGGGATGCTAGTCTATGACAGGGCACCAGACGACACCATGCAACATTCATACACACCTAAGGGTGGTTTATCTTTGCCCATCCACATATTGGCATGATTCAGTCTGTTTGGCGTTTCTGTACATGTTCTCCCCATGTCTTAGTGTGTTTCCTCCCAGAAACATGTTATGCACTGCGACTCAAACAAAGAAAAAGCGATTAGTGTGATTGGGTCAAGTAGCATTCATTATATGCTATATAACTTGCTTTTAATTGGCAAGGTGTAAAATTTATACCACAGTCAGCTTCCTGATAATAGTTCATAGAACACAAGCTATATTATTGAACCAAGTGGCTGTATATGGTGAATATAAAACATTTTATTGACAAAGCTTTCATCCAGCATTATAGCAGTGTCATGACAGATTAAAATGCACAGTTCATGGAACTTTAATTAAGCCAAATAAGAAATAATAGGTGCAACGAGTCACTAGAAATTTTTAAGTTGGAGAGGCTTGACATTTTTTACAGTGCAGATGTAAACTAATCCAGTTTGAATAGGGCTTAAGATAACGTTTTCGTTATGTTTTTTTTTTTAAATGAAATTCGCCAGAGTTGCTCCTGACAAAAGAATGAAAAAGTTAACTGGAGCGATACCTAGAAGAACCATTTTTGGTTATTAACAAACCTTTTGATTGATGGCTCTTTAACCCTTTTGTTTGTGCCACAGGTAACTAAAAAACACACTAGAGATATTATCCTAATGAAAAAGGATCTTTGCATTAAAAATAATTTCTTGGTTTGTTGTATCAACAACTAAAAATGGTTAAAGTATCTTGGATCAAAGATCCAAGTGTGTAATTCGTGTGATGAAAAAGAGTACAATCACACTCGGTGTTCAATAATGTTCTCTACATATGACTACATATGTCATGTTCCATAATATTTTTTTTTTCCTCCAGATTTTATATAAATCATAAACCCCACCTGTCCTTAGTAACTTCAGTCACACACTTTTGTTTAGCCTTATTATACTCTAGCAGTATTCAGGAGATCCATATATGGAAGACCCCAGCATTTGACAACGTGCACGTGATAAAGACTTTTTGTCAGCAGAGTAACAAACATAACTGAAATCAGGCATAGAGCAATAGCCTTAGATTGTAGCTAGTGCTTTGATATTGAGCTTTGCTAAGCCTGGTTTTGGGTCTAAATGGAAATAGTGTATTACACTTTCAAGATTTTAATCCAGTTTTCTCTGTGTTTTTCACTCTCCTGTTATCTTCATTGTCTTTTTGCAAGCTATAATGTTTCATGTTTGTGTTTGCTCTACATGCTGTCCCTTACATGATTAACATGACCTCTTCTCTTCTCTTCCGACTTTACCTCCCTTCAATTTCCTTTAGCTCTGCGTATGATGTGCAGCTTCGTCAGAAGGTAGCCATTAAGAAACTCTCTCGGCCATTTCAGTCTCTCATTCACAGTCGGCGCACCTACAGAGAACTGCGATTGCTCAAGCACATGAAACACGAGAATGTGAGTTAGCCACACACAACACGCATAGAGTGTATTTCTCAGATGCGGATAGCTGTATTTACTTGGTTACAGATACTTTAGTAGAGGTTTTCTAGGATTTGTGCTTCATGCATACTTTACTTTTGCTTAAGTATATTTGTCTGTGTAGAAATGCACAAGTTCCAGTCTATAAATCATGCCGATTTCTTAAATTGACTGCCCAAATGCCAGTGACTTAATACATGTTCACATATGTTTTGTAGAGCAAAGTGTGAGAGATGACTACATAGTGGTGTTAAACAGGAAGCAGAATTTGAATAATCAGATTCCATACCACTCAGCTCCACTGATAAAATGACATAAGATCCAGAGGGTGTAATTCAGTATGTCTAGTGTAGCTAGAGTAGTCCAGTGTAGCACTATACTCATCCTCCTGTAATCACTCTAGAATCAAGTGCAGTTTATTTATAAATATTTAGATAAGTATTTATGAAGCGGTCTTGCAGAGGCAGCTGTAGATATAGTGGGTATAAAAAGTCCACACACCCCTGTTAAAATTGCAGGTTTTTATGATGTTAAAAATTAAACCGAGGTAAATCAGTTCTGATCCTTTTCCACCTGTAATGTGATATAGCAACCAACAAAATACAAGTGAAATACAAATAGAAACATTTGGGGCGGGGGATCAAACTTACAATAACCTGGGGGAGGGGGGATCAAACTTACAATAACCTGAGTGCATAAGTACCAAAGAATTTTCCAAAATATTAGATGTACCATGGAACAGCTTGAAGGCCATCATCAACAAATGGAGAAAATGGGGCACCACAGTGATGTTACCAAGAACAGGACATCCCTCAAAAATTGAAGAAAGGACAAGAAGAAACCTATCAGGGAGGCTGCCAAGAGACGTACCGCAACATTAAAGGAGTTGCAGGAATATTTAGCAAGTACTGGTCACTCCCTGCATGTGACAACAATCTCTTGTATTCTTCACATGTGTAGGCTGTGGGGTAGAGTGGCTACACAGAAGCCCTTTCTCACAAAAATAAACTATTAAAGCCCACCTAAATTTTGCCAAAACTGTATGGCAGAATGTGTTTTGGTCAGATAAGACCAAGGTAGAACTTTTTGGTCATAAGTTATGTTAGGCATGAAAACAAGACAGCTTATCACCTAAAGAACACTATACCCATGGTGAAGCATGGTGGTGGCAACATCATGAGGTAAGGGCTGCTTCTCTTCCGCTGGGACTGGGGCTCTACTAAAGCTAGAGGGTATCACGGATAGCTCCAAATACCAATCTATTTTGGCACAAAATGTGCAGGCCTCTGTTAGACCGCTGAATATAAAGGATGAAAAATTTCACCTTCCCACACAATAACAACCCAAAGTGCAAATCCATGCCAACAAAGGCATGGCTACAGAAGAGGAAGATCAATGTTTGTTTGTTTTTTTTTTTTATATCCACTGTATTTATGATTGTGTTTTATCCCAATAGCAGCAGAGCAAAAGTAATGAGAATTCTTGTCCCCCATTCTCACATAACGTTCCATCAGAAAGGCATTTTCAGAATTTTATCCTAAACAGCAAAAAAAATTTAAAACCCCAAATTCCAATTATAACAGTGCAGAAAAACATTCAAAAAGAACACCAAACAAAGACTGAGATCACATATGAGCTTTTTTTTTTTATTGTTGCTTGTTAACATAGCAGGCAGACAATAATGTAAAAGGAAAGAAATGAAAATGAGAATACTGTTGAAAGAGAGACAGAGAGAGAGAGAAATGTAGATCACGTTAATATATGTGGACTGAACAGGACTCAGATGTGCCGGATTAGTCATTATCTCTCTAGCATGTCCCCCAAACATTCCCCTCTTGCTGCATACTTCCATTAAACTATGCCCCCACCTAGTACATACTCCCACAGCCTGACACAGGCCGGCTGTTTGGCCTGTGACTTACTCCCCCACCCTGACAATAGGGAAATGCAGCACTACCATCTGCGCCCCTGGCTTGTGAACCGCTGTAAACTTAATAGGATGTAATGTCAGATAACAAAGAGTGACCCACGCACTGGCATCCTTCATGTGATTGAGCCATTACAGTGGAACAGTGTCTGAACAGAAAGTGAATAGGTGCCCCAATAAGTAGTGTCAGAGAGTGAGAATTGCCCATTTAGATAAGTAAGATCTTTTTAGTAAGTGCTTCTGAGGTCTGAATAATTGGTTACAAACCTGCGATAAGATCCTGCCAGCTTTTTGGTCCTGGGTTGCGGGTAGTCCGCAATTGCAGCTGTTTTATTCATTTGGGATGCACTTTCCCATGACCCAAGTGGAAGCCCATAAGCCTGTGGAGTTTTGTAAAATTTTGAAACAGCATTCACCTTGCAGAAGTCCACACAGAAAGGACCTGTCAGGCTTGGGTACAATGGGGCTGTTCCAGTCATTGTTTGATTCCCTTAATACTCTCATCTCTAGCATCCTGAACTACTGACCTTTGGTATCACAAATCCCAGAGGTATTGAACATCATTTTTATTGAGTGTTGGACCGTTCTCCGAGCTTTCATTAATTACACCCAACACGCCCTGGGCTTCCACCCATATATTGACTCAAAAGGAGAAAACTCAGTGGAGGCCTAGAGCATCTCCAGGACTGCAGATTATAGGACTTCTAACCATTTATCCCCAAATGTCTATTATTGTGTATGAACTTACACATCATATTTTTAAATATCTTTTTAAAGTGCTCTGGAATTGTATTAGCATTTTTCTTGACGTAAGTGCTGTGCCTTGATCCATTAGGATCCCTAGCTGCAACACCAACCTACAATAGTTCCACACAGTGTAAATAGTCCCATGTCATCCAATGAGCGACTACAGCAAACAACGCATGATTGTATGTTGACTACAGCAAACATTGCATGATTTAAGAATGTAAAATATGACCCCTGTTGGTTGGATAAAGGTTAACGTCAAACTGAAAGAAACCCTGTAACACTACACACCCTTTAATTACACACCCAAACTGAAACTAAACACTCTGTATCGATCATTTGTGTTTATGCGTTTTCTTTAGGTTATTGGGTTGCTAGATGTTTTCTCTCCTGCAGCATCACTAGAAGAATTCAATGAGGTGTAAGTATCTACCTGGTCCTCTAGGTACAATTTGGTTTAGACTACAGTATAGTAAGTTTATTCTGGCTATTTGCAGCAAGCGAATTTGCCTGTGGGATGATAAATGTATGTGATAAAGGCTATTTATATTATAAGTGCTACAAATGATGCACGAGGAAATATGTTATGGTATGAAATAACCTTTGTAGATAATACACTGTTACTTTTCATCAGATATAACACTTTGTTAACAATCATCCTGTTGCTATACCGTGTAATCTGTCACCCCTCTATCTTTTCAGCTACCTTGTCACTAATCTGATGGGAGCAGACCTCAACAACATAGTCAAGTTTCAACGCCTTTCAGATGAGCATGTGCAGTTCCTCATTTATCAGTTACTTCGTGGCCTTAAGGTATTTCAGGGATTGGATTTGATAGCTCTAAAATGTACTTCTTGTTTCTTTCTCCATTTTGTCTTTATTCCCTTTCTTCTTCAATATCTATAATTCGTTTTCTCTCTTCCTTTCTCCCAAAACAGTACATCCATTCAGCTGGACTAATACATAGAGTGAGTTTTTCCCTTTTTCTTTCCTAATTCTATGTTCTGTTAACAAACTACTGTATGTACATGCAGATGTCTGTAGGAGCTGATTTGCTAATTTAATTACCATCTACCTGTGTAATGCAGTAATGCGTTGGGCATTGTGATTGCCCAATCATTTTTCCTCTATTTTAAATGCTTTCTTAAACCATTAGAACATTTGGAAATGTAACAGTGCAATTATAGTAATACATATATTACGATTAGTGTCAAATTAGTGTCAAAAAGGTTTATAAACATATGTATTAATTCTTGTACAAATACAATCTGGACTGTTGAAGTGATTGCAAGAATGAAAGAATTCATAATGGCATTTGAGCTTCTGCTAATAGTATGTGGAAGTAAGTGGATACTGTATATGATCAATGAAGTGGTTTGTGTAGACTATATAAAGGGAGAAATGTATTGTATAAGACTGGTGTTTAATTTGTATGTCATGTACATAATTATATATTGGTTTTTTTTAAATAAAATATTTGTTTTATAGGATCTAAAGCCAAGCAATGTAGCTGTGAATGAAGACTGTGAACTCAGGGTGAGACCTGTACTGCACATAATCAGTTTCTAAGCAAGTGAAAATATTATATAATAAAGATTAAATATAACAATATAAAACATTTGAGTATAATGTGGTGTGAATTTGAATCTGATTGTGTCGCCAGATCCTGGATTTCGGATTGGCCAGGCAGACAGATGATGAGATGACTGGGTATGTGGCAACACGCTGGTACAGAGCACCTGAAATTATGCTCAACTGGATGCATTATAATCAGACAGGTGAGAAAGCCTTATCAAAGCAATCAGTACCGCTCGATAGTTGGTTTTTACCTACTTGCGTGCTGTTATTAAAGATTATTAATAATTATTCATATCAAATAAGTACTAAGAAATATTTAAGTTTTAAAATCAATTGCACAAATCGTGTGGGTTACGCATGTAACCCTGTTCCCTGAGAAGGGAACGAGATGTTGCGTTAAGCATAACACTATGGGAGCGCCTCTCGCGCGCGACTGGCATCTGAAGCTTGTGTAAAATCATGCCTATTTATAGGCCTGCCATGATCAGCTGATGTGGCAATTAAGTGCGTCGCATGATATAAATATGGCACCTGTGAACCGCGCCATCAGCCTCTATTATCTGAAGCGAAGACGCAATTCACAG
>JANDJT010000092.1:6397008-6419431 GCA_024331685.1 Stegophilus panzeri | reverse complement strand
GTAATATTCTTGGGTTTGCGTGCTGCAACCGCTTTCTTCAAATCCCACCAGAGATTTTCTATGGGGTTCAAATCAGGTGACTGTTATGGCCCTGTAGAATCTTCCAGGACTTCTTCTGCAACCAAGCCTTTGTGGAATTTGAAGTATGCTTTGGATCATTGTCCTGTTGGAAGGTCCAATGATGCCCAAGCTTCAGCTTCCTCACAGACGGCATGACCTTTTCTCCTAGGATTTCCTGACACTTCGATGAATCCATCTTGCCTTCCACACGCTGCAGGTTTCCAGTGCCAGAGGATACAAAGCAGCCCCAGAGCATCACCAAGCCACCACCATGCTTCACTGTGGATTCTTCTTCCTCCAGACGTACCGCTGATCCATCATGCCAGTTTTGTTTCATTGCTCCACAGAACAGAATCCCAAAACTTCGGTGGCTTATTTATATGATTTTGAGTTGACTTTTCTTGTGCTTTTGGGTCAGTAGTGTTGTACATCTTGGAGTTCTGGCATGGAAACTTTCTGCGTTTAGTACGCGCCTTACTCTGCTCACTGAAACCTCAGTGCCTGTTGCCACCAAGTCTTGCTGCAGGTCTTTTGCAGTCATTCGAGGGTTTTTCACAACCTGCCTTCTCAGAAATCTACTTGCAGCCATTGATAGCTTCCTTTTTCTGCCCCGTCCAGGTAGTATACACTCAACAAACCCCTAGCCAGTCAGGTATTTCATGTGTTCCAGATCAAGCACACCTGGTGGAACTAATGAAGCCCTTGATTACTTTTGAATATTTGAGCTGCTTTGGGGGATTGTATGCAGGGGGTTGAATAATTTTGAAACTGAGAAGTCATTATAAGTTGCATTTTCAGTTGAATTTGCTGAAACCACTTGAAGCAATCATTGGGTTGAACTATTTCAACTGCTTTTGTTTGAATTGTTCATTGTAAACAGCTAAACGTCTGTAAATTTTGGCAATGGGGGTTGAATAATTTTTATTGCAACCGTACATTATATAATCTGATAGCAAGAAAGAACACAAGTATTAAATACTTATTTTTTAAGTGTTAGACAGGGAATTAAGTTTTGACCTGATACAGTAGTATAATTCATATCCATAGATTTACAACTTTCTGTTATTAGAAGTAGTAGTATACTGGTATATTGATTTTTTCCCCCCCCTCTTTCGGCTGCTCCCATTCGGGATCGCCACAGAGGAAAACCTGTCCGCATATTTGATTCCGACACAAGTTTTACACCGGATGCCCTTCCTGAAGCAACCCTGCCCATTTTCTGGGCTTGGGACCAGCACTGAGAGTGCACTGGCTTGTGCAACCCTCTAGTGGATGGGGTTCCCTGACTGGGAATTGCACTGGTATATTGATTGTTCTCACAAAATAGTAGGTGGATTCTATGGCAGTGGTATGGAGCTAAATAAGATTTTAATTTCTATGCTCTGATGATCTTTAATGCTGCTTCTTCAGATATAGATCAGCTGAAGAGAATCATGGAGGTGGTTGGTACCCCAACTCCTGACCTTCTGAAGAAGATCTCTTCAGAGCATGTGAGATTTACTGCATGTAGATTCTCTATGGGTGGATTGTAATTTGTAACATTTTTTCCAGGACCAACCTGTACAAACACTTCAAGACCCAGGGGCTAGTTTAAGTGGCTATGTTTAATCCAGTAGAATAATGGACTCTAATAATTCCTATGTTTAATGGGTCACATCCACATACTATAAATGTTAATGGTAAGCCCAACAGCAGCTGATAATGTGGATGTTTGATGTTTGAACTTTTATTGTCCAGGCCCAGAAATACATCCAGTCCCTTCCCTACATGCCCCAGCAGGATCTGGGGAAGATATTCAGAGGAGCCAATCCACAGGGTGAGAAAAACATACAGCAGAGGCCATTCACCTAGGCTAAAGATATTCAAACAAATTTTTTCACAACCCCACAAATTTCATGTTATCATATATTTCCTGTGTTAAGTAAATTAGGGTATTTACTTAATTTCCATAAGAGGTCATTTCAATATAATTGCTAACAGAAAAAAAAAATATTTGAGCTTTTATTTCCTATATTAGATTTTCAGTGGGTCAGAAGTTTACATACACTTTCTTAGTATTTGGTGGCTTTGTCTTTTAATTGTTTGAACTTGAATCAAATGCCTGGGGTAGCCTTCTACAAGCATCTCACAATACTTTGCTAGAATATTTGCTCATTCCTCCTGACAGAATTGGTGTCACTCAGTCAGGTTTGTAGGATTCCTTGCTCAAACATGCTTTTTCAGTTAAGTTCACAAATTTTCTGTAGGATTCAGGTCAAGGCTTTGTGATGGCCACTCCAAAATATTCACTTTGTTTGTCTTTAAGCATTCTTTTACAACTTTGGAGGTATGCTTAGGATTATTGTCCTGCTGGAAGACCCGGTTGTGATCAAGTTTTAACTTTCTGGCTGATATCTTAAGGTGTTGCTTTAGTCATTCTAAGTAATCCTCCTTCCTCGTGATGTCACCTATTTTCTGAAGTGCACCAGTCCCTTTGTTTCAGCAAAACACCCTCCAGCATGAAGCTGCCACCCTCGTGCTTCACAGCTGGAATGGTGTTTTTCAGATTAAAAGCCTTTTAGGCCATGGCAGTGGGGGTTAATGTACATGTAGTGTATGTATGGTTCCCAAATTTTTATAGTTGCTTACAGTTGTTTGTACAGATGCTCTTTGTACATTCAGTTGTTTGGAAATTGCTCCTAAGGAGGAACCAGACTTGTGGAGACCCACAATTTTTTCCTCAGGTCTTGGCTGAGTTGCTTAGATTCTCCCATGGTATCAAGAGCAAAAGGACATTGGCTCGTAAATACAACCACAGGTACACTCCCACTTAACTCCTAATTATGCCTTTGGCCAACCAGACCCTTCTAAAAGTCATGGCATCAATTTCTGGAATCCTCCAGACTGATTAAAGAGACAACTTGGTGTATGTATACTTTTGACCAACTGGAATTCTGGAATTAATGCTGAAATACTGTAAATCTGTGTCTAATCATTAAAAAAAAGACCTCTGAAGTGAACAAAGTAGATTCCCTAATTGACTTGCTGTGTAGTATGAAGTTGTGAAAAAGCTTTATTTTTTTTCTATCTTTTGGAAAACATTTTTAAATTGTGTGAAAGGGTAGATGATTGCTTTTATCTTTGAACTTCTAACCAAATCCAAACACAACACTTATTGTGTATAGTAAGAGCTATATCATGTCTATGCTTTCAGCAAACAGCATATATTTTTAGCCAGGCTGATCAATATTTACCTCCTGTGATCTTATACTTAATTTTACTTCATGTGTTTCTTACCTTCATTTCTCCGTTACTCTATTTATCCCTGTATCTTTCAGCGGTAGATTTGTTGAAGAGAATGTTGGTGTTAGACTGCGACAGGCGGATCTCTGCCACTGAAGCCCTGTCCCACCCATATTTCTCTCAGTACCACGATCCTGAAGATGAGCCTGAGGCACCACTATATGACCAAACCCCCGAGAGCAAGGACCGCATGCTGGAGGAATGGAAGGGTCAGAGAAAAAAAGATGTTGTTTTACATATTGAATAAAGTTGCTTGACAGAATCATTGCTCCAACTAATAGGTATATATTTTTTAAACTGAGTGCATAACTCATTGATTTTCTTTTATCTTCCCTCCATTCTCTTTCTACAGAGCTGGTGTTCGAGGAAGTTAACAGTTTTAAAGCCCCTGTCACCCAAACAGAAAGCCTCCAGGCCGAGCAGTAAAAGTAACTGTTCAACAATCCAAACCCGAGTCTAACCAACTACCCAAGAAGGATAAATACTATTGATTTGTTTTTCATTCCACACAAGACTGAGGATCTAAGGACCTGCCAGTTAGGCAGCGAGAAAATGAGAACAATGCATTCCATAGTTGTAAAGACTTTGTGTGTGTGTGTGTGTGTGTGTGTGTGTGTGTGTGTGCGGGGTATATACTTATGAATGCTGGAAAGTAATACGTCTCTACTTTCTAGGATGCATTATAGACTCATACATGCACAACCAATATATTATTATAGGAAGCATGTTGTGTTTTAATTGAACTTTTTTTATAATGAGGACAATACAAGAAATGTAGAGCGAAATATGGATGTCAATCAAACCAAACTGAAGAGAAGGTGGTCAGCCTTAAATCTACATGTTTACAGAGAAGGATTGAGCGAAAGGCATTAACATTGGGTGAACAACACAATGGAAACACTAGATGAACAGTGAATCAAATAGATAAAAGAAGCATTACATCTTGGAAGCATTACATCTTGTAGTACACTTGGATGAAGGATATATTATTGGCATTATGACGTTATGAGAGTGATTCAGAATACAAATTATTCACAGTATTTGGTTTGTTGCGCCAAAGACTTAAGGAAACCAAAATAATTACAGATATATGCATAGATGGGAGACAGATTAAAAGAAAATCTGGTAACTGTTACGCTGCGAAGGTATTTTGCTGGCATGTTTTGTGTTCATTTGTCCCCTTGGAGGGAAGGGTGACTGGAAATCATTACAAACTTCTTCTCACTGATCACCTTTGTAGTATAATGAAACATTTCTAACCTGATGATGGTGGCCTCTTCCAGGATCACAATGCTCCCATCCACAGGACACAAGAGCTCACTGAATGATTTGATGAGTGTGAAAATGTTGTTAACCATATGCTCTGACCTTAACCGTAACCAGATCTTAACCTAATTGAACGCCTGTGGGAGATTTTTGACAAATGTGCTTGATAGCGTTCTTTACCACCATTATCAAAGCACCAACTATGGGAATATCTCATTCAACACCTCCAGTACAGTACCAGAGACAGTACCAGGTTTTTCCCTCAGTTTTTTTTTTTTTTTTTTTTTTTTTTTTTTTTTAAAACCTGTAGCTATTACCTTGTGTTTCAATTTTTTTGTTAACTTCTGGCATTTACAGTACATATTGTATGTATGCATACACATACATATAGTTAAGTACAAACATTTGCATTTCCTTAATTTGAAATTAAACCAACAACTGTCAAAAACATGAATGTTACGATATTACTAGTTAACAAAATGATATTTCTGAATGTGATCTAAATTTGGATGTTATTCCATATACCTCTTATTCAGATCTCCTGTTGTTTACTTTGAATCTCAGTTTTAGTTTATTTCTCCTCTACTTTTTAGTATAGTATAGTCTTTGTGTTTGTTTCTTACATGTCTCAGTAATGGATTTCACTGCTGGTTACGGTTACGGTAAACACACTGATATCTTACCTCTGTAAAAGGTCAATCTTTTGTTTTAGGTCTTGTGAGAGCTCTTTTCTTGATTCCACTGACTCAACTGCTTACAGCAAACAGCTTACAAATAATTATGATTGAAATGTTCAAGCCTCACATAAGACTTACTGAAAGTAAACATGTGGTTTATGTCTTTAGACATCTTAATAAGACACATTTATATAAATTAACTTGAACATTAAAACAGGGACACGATAGAGTATACTCTAACATGCAGCATGTCTAAATGTGGTAATATCTCACTTTTCAAGATCTTTATATTACTAAAACAGTTGATCATAATATTGACATATTGCATACCTCAGTTGCTTTTGTGAGTGTGAATATGAAATGTCTGACTTGAAAGTGGAAAATGTTTTGTCTTGAGATGTTGTATGTTTTGTTTTTAATAGCTGTTCTTCCATTGACGATGAACTGGTGCTTGACTGACTGTAGTGAGTCGGAATATCAATGTGTTTTCAACACTTCACTCACACACCAGTTATTAGAAAAATGTGATATCTACAGTTGGTTGGCACAGCACTGGTTTAACTTATGTTATGAATTCTTTAGGCCTCAAAACTTTTTTGCTAAATAAATAAATACATTCCACCAATCCAACTCAATATAGATTTATTTCATAAGCATAATTAATTATTATTATTTTTTTTTATTTATTTACATTTTATGGCATTTCGCAGATGCCCTTATCTTACATTTATATATCTGAGCAATTGATGGTTAAGGGCCTTGCTCAAGGGGCCCAACAGTGGTAGCTTGGCAGTGCTGGGGCTTCAACTCCTGACCTTCTGAGCAGTAACCCAGAGCCTTTAACCACTGAGCCTCCACTGCGCCCAATCAAACTGTCCAACTATCCATAATCAAACTATCCAAATATTCGGCTTATTATTTAAATATGTACAATAGTATTTGGGCTGTTTGTCGGAATGATATAGGTTTTATTTCTGAATTTCCACTTTTTTATTTTATTTTTTTTTTAGAAAAATTGTTTGTGTTCAATTCAAGTAAGCAGTCAGACAGGCTAAAATATAGAGAAACACAATATTAATAAATATAATAACTTTGATAGTGTTGGCTTGTTAGGTCCACCACTATAACAGAATTCTGAATGCTTCATCATCAACACTTAATTAAAACTTGAACCTATTTCTTGAACCTATTAGTGCAATAATAAAAATAAATGCAGTTTTTAAATAATAGTGTATACTTTTAAAAATAAAGGTTCCAATTAGAACCAAAACCAGGGGTTTTTCAGCCTGATGGCATAGGAGAACCCTTTTAAGTTGCACAAAGAACTTTTTTACTCTGATGTTCTTCAGAGAACCATCTATTTGCTGGTGCTTTAAAGAACCCAGAAATGGTTCTTCATAGCAATGCCACAAGGAACAATTTTATCATATGATCTCTAAAAAAAAGCACTTAGTGCTTTAGGTTTAAGTGCTTTAGGTGCTTAAGGTTCACTTTAACCTATTGAGGGATGATACCTTCAAGAACCAATACAATGCTCTGAAGAACCTATAATGAAACATAAGAACTTCTTTAATCCCAGAAAGAACCATATAGCTCAACTCAAGAACCCTATACAATAAAAAATTGTTCTTGACAAGAAGGTGGTTCTTTGCAGAACCTATGGTGCCGTAAAATTTTTTTTAAAGAACCTTTATTTTTAAGAGTGTAGCTATTAAAAATAGGATTTAACCCGCCAGCTCCTAAACTGTTTGTCTGTGTTTATATCCTCTATTCAGTAGGAGCAATGTTTACTTTAACGGTATCTGAATTATACCAAATGTTGTTGATATTTGTGAATGATGATTTCTTTTTCAATATTAGTGAATTAGTTTTTTAGTCTGTATAGCTGTTATTACAGTACTAGTTTTGTCTAAATGTTTTTTACATTTAAATTTTATTTCATTATAAATTGGGATTTAATATTACTGTCTCTATAGCATAGAGTAGGAAGAATGCTTGAATTCTTAATTTTTGTCTTCTACTTTTATTATCAAGCTTATATATCATTTTTATTGATTTGCACAACACAACATGTGGTTTAAGAAAGTCTATGATTCGATGTATCATTAAAACATCATGTAGAGGATCAGTAGCTGGAAACAATAGTGGTCAGTACTAGCTGGTTTATTGTTTATGTTGGTTTGATGAGTTTGATTCCCAAAGTGCATTCAGGGACAAACGGGATGCGACAGAAACTTTGTTGTGCTGTTGGTTTCCCTCACAATCTCTGTTAATGCTTGTAAGACAATTACACTTTAGGGGTTCTTTAAGGACAAGAAGAATTACTGGGCCTTTGTTAAGAGCCCTGCTATTCAAATTGTGAGCAATCCAACCATCCCCCTCACAAAAGTCACATGGGTTTAGTAGCCTATATTCAGGCTAAAATAAATGATAAATGATGTATTAATCAAGTGCCTGTCTGGGATTAAAAATAAAATATACAAAATACTTTATAAAGTTAAGTAAAAATATAATAATAATAATAATAATAATAATAATAATAATAATAATAATAATAGAATTGGAATTGGTTTTCACATGTCTGTAAAAGTCAGAATTTGAAAAGGCGAAATTGTTTACTTTTTTAATGCAAACTGCTTTTGTTCTCATGAGTAAGATTTATAGCTACTGTATAGATGCGAGTGAAGTGCAGAGAGTTATGCACCCCCTGTGTCCCTGCAGTCTGGTGCGCACTCGTATTTGGGTGTCTGCGGGTGGTTGGGAGCAGTTGAACCCAGGAGAAAGAACGCAGACAAAACCACACTTTGACTTTTCCGACAACATGTCACTCTGTATAAGGACCGGATTTTACCGCCAAGAGATCAACAAAACAGTTTGGGATGTACCGGAAAGATATCGAGATCTCATCCAAGTGGGCACCGGCGCGTACGGAACGGTTTGGTGAGTTCACTGCTTTTACGCAAAGATGCCGACGCAGCCTTTTGTCATTTTAACACGTAGTGGCTCACTGAGCTGAGAGACAAAGCTCAGCGTAAACATAGCTCTCTTAAATAACGTGCTTAGATCATTCCCAGAAAAATGATAAGGGACCAGTTTTCATTTTTGTTTCTTTTTCAAAGTGCAATGCGCAAGTTTCTACATTCTTCCGCATCAAACAAAAAAAGTTTGTTGCACTGCTTGAAAAACCAACCAACCAACCAAACAAACAAACCAACAAACAAAAAAACCCAGTGGATTAAAAAAATAAACAAAAACAAAACAGATCATAGTTGTATCTTATAAAGTTATATGACCTTTGCTAGCCAGGAAACTTCATCAGTCTGTTTAGTAATGTTATGCATACAATGCAAAGAGCATTTTAATAGTTGCATTAGTTTCCATTTCAAGTTAAACCTTTCACTGTAAATGGGTGAAGATTAGACCCCAGTCTGAGCCTGTAAATGCATTGCCTATTGGGCCTGTATCAGTTATAGTGTTGGATAGCTTAAATGTCTTAATACTTTCCATATTGCCATAAGAATCACCATATTGCCAAAAAAAAACAAAAAAACCTGACATGCTGTCATAACCTATTTTCTTAGAAAAAAGGACATTGTAACAGAGGATTTCCCTGTTAGACATGATTCTGAGTTAGAACCCCTTTACAAAAGGAAGAACCCTCAACTCTCCAAAGAACCATTTCAGAACACTAATAATGTATTAGTAAAGTATGTAGCGTCACTGTGTTTGCATGAATGTTTAGGGACATACTTGTTAAATTGACTTAACGTCTGAAGGTTAAAAAGTGGGTCAGATATCATCCTCTGTCCTTTCACAGCTCTGCCATCGACAAGAAGACAGGCATACGCGTCGCTATCAAGAAACTCCATCGCCCCTTCCAGTCTCGACTCTTTGCCAAGCGCGCTTACAGAGAACTGCGACTAGTCAAACACATGAAGCATGAGAACGTACGTGAATAGCACTGGAAAATGGTCATTGATTATAACCACTGCCATGTTTTTCTAATCTCTCACTGAAGAACGTTGCGTGATAAATATCAATGCCAAATTTTTATTGTCTGAAACAGGTCATTGGACTGTTGAACGTCTTCACGGCTGAACTGTCGCTGGACAGGTTCCACGACTTGTGTGTTTATATATATATATATATATATATATATTTCTTCAAATTTAACATTCAGTGTAGAAAATACACATTTCTAGTCTTGCCGTTTGAGCATCACAATTGTTTCTCTTGTTCCCCTTCTGGAAGTTATTTAGTGATGCCATTCATGGGCACTGACCTTGGGAAGCTTATGAAGATGGAAAAGTTGTCTGAAGACCGAGTGCAGTTTCTTGTGTATCAAATGCTCAGGGGGCTGAAGGTTAGAGATACTCATGCACACTTAAAATTGCATGCATTTTATTCACCTTCGACAGAATTTCAGAGTGTGTTGCAATTTTCTTTTGTGTTTTCTAGATCTTGACTTGTCGCTTCTCTTTCTCCACAGTATATTCATTCTGCTGGGATCATTCACCGAGTATGTGACCTCTGACATGTTAATTATATGCGTGGGGGCTGGGTGGAAGGATGGCCACTCCATTCAACACCCACATTCATTCTATGTCTATAGCTCTTCTGTCTTTTTCTTCCTCTGAATGGATCTTGAAGTCGGACGAAACTTGATAAACATGTCTTTTGGGAGAAATAATTTGACTGTGCAGACTGGTCAGTTTAGGAAAATTGTTACTCCGGTGATTTTGCTGCATTGTGTATGAGAATAAGAGTGATAAATATATCACTGGAAAATTATAGCATTAAACATTAAAACGACATGCAAGCAGTATTTTTTTCATAAACCATGAAAGCCATTCGGGCTCCAATATGCGAATGCAGCTCTTGCAACACCTTTTCCAATCAGCATATTCATGGATTAGGCATTCCTGTGTCATTTGTGTTGCCTTTGTGTTGGCATTATTTTTGTGGAACTGCCATGTCAAGCAATTTATCATTCAATGTAGGGGAAAAACAAGGTCTTAAAACAAGTTTTGAGTACCTTCTATTCATTTTTAAAAGCAGTGTTGGTTTTATATATATATATATATATATATATATACACACACACACATGCAGTTTTAGCCTTTTGCCGTGTGTGTATAGTATGTGTTAATAACCACAAGGTCATGTGTCTTCTTTGGTTGATCTTCAACAGGATCTAAAACCAGGGAACTTGGCTGTGAATCAGAACTGTGAGCTGAAGGTAATCATTCTTCAAAAAATGTCAACAGAATAGTTAATAAATAAATAAATAAATAAATAAATAAATATATATACACACACACACACACACACACACACACATATATATATATATATATATATATATTAAAACAAAGAGTAGCCATACATTTATTAAACTGTGTTGCAAATGTACGTCTTTACATGGTGATACATGGCACATGACATACCATGATGATTCATAATTAATTAATGTCATATAATTGCTTGCCACTTGATAAGAAATAGTAAAATACTGTTTTTAACCATTAGACTGCAAACACTGCATTATTATGAGTTTCAATGTTCCTGTACTTCTTGCAGATTCTGGATTTTGGGCTGGCCAGGCAGGCAGACTCAGAGATGACGGGTTATGTGGTGACCAGGTGGTACAGGGCGCCTGAAGTCATCCTGAACTGGATGCACTACTCACAGACAGGTAAACTTATTGTGGCAACTGTATATGGAGGTTCTCTTATCACTGACCCGTTACTGCTGGTCTGTGAAGTTTCTACCTGCATTGAATTTTTAATGCAATCGAGGTCAGAAGTAGTAATGAAGAAGAAACAGTAAGAAAATAGCTTGCATTTTTCAACAACATGACCCACTGGCTGAAAAGGTGTAAAGAGTAAAAGGCCAGTCTTTCTTTACTATGGTTTTGCCGTCTGATCGACCCTACTACTAGCTTTGATATTCTTTGAACGTATAATAAGAAACATATTTAACCACAAGTGATGCTTTGTAGAGATGAAAAACTGCTTATTTTATTAAATCCTGTTGTTGCTGTTTCTTTGTCTTGCAGTTGACATCTGGTCAGTTGGTTGTATCATGGCAGAGATGCTTCTTGGAAGGCCACTCTTCAAAGGAAATGACCGTATCCTTTCTACATCATGATACACCAACCAATGAAACCCTGTGAAAAAAAGTATCTATGTTTACTTGTGCAGTGTAAACATACGGCTGCAGTGACAAATTGACTTCAGTTGGCAGCATGTAGATCCAAAATGGCCGACTTCCTAGCTTGACCTGTGAAACCTTTATTTCCATGTGAATTCATCCTTGACAATGAGCTATAGATTTGGACCAGTTGAGAGAAATTATGAAAATCACAGGGACACCAGCACAGGACTTTATCATGAAACTCCAGAGTCAGGATGTGAGTGGTGTGAAAACACACATGGCCAAGTAAACATAATGTACAATTATTGGTATTTTGGTACCATTATTGGTATTTTGTATTTATATCCGTGTCACTTTTTCAGGCCAAAAACTACATCAGAAGTTTGCCTAAAGTGCCGAAGAAAGACTTGTACTCTATTTTCTTTAAATACAGCTCAGATGGTGAGTAAATCGATACATGTACAAAATGAACATGTTTTTTCATTCCAGCAACAGCACCAGTTAAAGTGCATGTATGGGATATCTGTGTCTTTCTTTAAGTGGTAAGTGCCATGGACAAGATGCTTGTGTTGGACCCTGACAAGCGTGTGAGTGCCTCGATGGCTCTGGAGCTTCCCATGTTTGCAGACTTTCGGGAGCCTGAAGAAGAGACAGAGGCTTTGCCCTACGACCACTCCATGGACAACGCTGACCTGCCTCTCGAGCAGTGGAAACGTAAGAGCAGGGACGGAGGTTGAAAGTAAAGAACAGTGGGAAATAGGGGAATGAAGATGGGATGAGGAAAATGGTGAAATGTCTAATTAACAATTATATGAGAAGAAGTCAGCCAGAAGAGAAGTCAATAAAAGAAGGACAATACAGCTAGCCAGAGTATTTATCAGAATTGATCTTATCCATGTCTTTTCTACAGGTCACACTTTTACAGAGATCCTGTCCTTCCAGCCACCACTCATAGAGCTCAGAGACTCCAAAGACACTTCTCTCTGAGTGGATGCACACACATAGTAGTGTCTTATACCAGTGAAAAACTGCTATTCAAACTACGTGCATGCTAGAAAACATAGAAGAATTTCTTGAAAATGATATTTTGTATACAGATTGTTTGTGTGTTCTTCCTGCAGCTTGTATATTTTTATTAAGCAATTTAGAAAGACGTGAAACAATTTCTGAATAAAATGTACCGTATCATTAAGTCAGTCCATATTTAATGTGGACAATTATTTTGTTATTATATTGTTATTATTTTGTTCATTCCTTCATATAATTTAATAAAAATAAATGTTTTCTAGTCAACACTGGCCTGTGCCAACCAAAGCAGGTGACAGTGCTATACTGTAACTTAATCAAGTTTTAAAAGGGAGTGCAGAGGGCAAGTTTGTTCAAGTTTAAAGTTTAATTATTGCCAAAGGTCTTACCATCTAATGCAATACCATCTAAGGCAATAATGCAATAATTTATTCTCACGAAACCAATCAAATAAGAAACATTAAACAAGGTAAACAGTATTACAGTCGCAGTCACGTTGATTTTCTCTTAAACAGTCACGCATGAGTTTGCTGATTTGTCGTCGTGTGCATGAAAGTCATCTGTGTGAACCGGTATTGTGGACATATTAGTTCCTTCAATGACTCATTAAATAATAAATTACTTTCTTTTATCTACTAATTTGAAATTAATGACAAAAGTCAACATTTGCGCAACTTACAAATGGCCAAAAAAGAACTGTCAGACTTCACATGAAATGTGCTTTTAAACCTTCAAAACACATTCGGTGAAATTTTATTTGACACACCTGTATACAGCCAAGTCCATACGTATTTGGACAGTGACACAATTTCCATAATTTTGTCTCTGTACACCACCAAAATGGATTTGAAATGACGCAATCAAGATGCAGTTGAAGTGTAGACTTTCAGCTTTAATTTAAGGGGTTTAACAAAAATATTGCATTAACTGTTTAGGAATTAGAGCAAATGAAACTGCTTATCAGTTAACTGTCCAATTACTTTTGGGCTTGTGAAAATGAAGGGACTCTGTAAAAATGTTAGAGTCCCTCCATTTTTACAGGCTGAAAAGTAATTGGACAATTGCCTGATAAGCAGTTCATGGCCAGGTGTGGCGTGTTTCCTCGTTATTTCATGACAAATTAAGGAGATAGAAGGTCTGGAGTTGATTCCAAGCATCCAATTTGCATTCGATAGCTGTTCATTGGAACTGTCAATATGCGGTCCAAAGAGGTGTCGATACAAGTGAAGGAGACCATCATTAGGCTGGAAAAAAACTAAATACACCTATGAGAGAGACAGCAGAAACTTTAGGAGTGGCCAAATCAACAATTTGCTACATTTTTAAAAAGAAGGAATGCACTGGCGAGCTCAGCAACAACAAAAGGCCTGGAAGACCATCGAAGACAACTGAAGTGGTTGATCGCAGAATTCTTTCCTTGTTGAAGGAAAACCCCTTCACAGCATCTAGCCAAGTCAAGAACACTCTGGAGGGGGTCATCATTGTCAAAGTCTACAAAGTCTACAGTCAAGAGACACCTTCATGAATGTAAATGCAGATGGTTTACCTCAGGTTGCAAACTACTGGTAACACTCAAGAACAGAAGGGCCAGATTAGACTTTGCTAAAAACAACTCTTAAAAAAAAAAAAAAAAGCCAGACCAGTTCTAGAACAAGATTAACTTGCACCAGAATGATAGGAAGAGAATAATATGAAGAAGGAAAAGAAAGGCTCATGATCCAACGCATACCACATCATCTGTCAAACATGATGGAGGAAGTGTGTATATATATATATATATATATATATATATATGGGGGAGAGAGAGAGAGAGAGAGACAGAGAGAGAGAGAGAGAGAGAGAGAGTACACTCGCCCTACCAATGTACTTAATGTACATTCACCCTACCAACAGTGATATGTGAGCATGTAGACACTAAGCTACAGAGACTACATGAGAGATAAAAGATAGAGAAAGAACGGTATAAAGTAAGGGAACACGTTACTGGTTGGCTAATTTTCCTGATTAATGTGTTTGCTTTATTACTCAGGCAGTGTGTACGCAGCCTCACCTATCTCAAAATCCAACCATGGAGTGCGTACATATTTCACTTTGTCTGCTTCTATATTTACTCCATTTTACAGGTATGAAATATATATATATATATATATATTTATATATTTTTTTAAATCAGTGCTATAATCATATTCTTAGTGCATAATATAGCCTACTGTTATATGGATGTTGTATGGAAATACAATAGCATATATGTAATATTAACCTAATAATTGGATAAAACAATTGGATATACATGCAACGTATACAATGTTTTGTTCGCTTATTTCTTGACAAGCTCATGGTGTGGACATGGCAGAAAAGGACGAACCCTGTGAGTAACTGCACATATACAAGTTATATATCAACTTTCAAACTGCGTTAACTGCGTTAATACTCTTAATAACTTATATTTCAAAATATTAGAGATTTGACTAAAGCATTTCTCAATCATGAGTATGTTTTTGTCCCTGATAAGAGGACAAAGACTGTACTCGTAATAAGTTACACAGGAAGTTAATTTGTCAGTAGCCACTGTTTTAGATGTAAAGGGATAACTTGGTCTAAAATACAGATTATACAAAATTTACTCATGAGGTAACATACAGTATAGTATAGTAATAGTAGAGTATAGTATTCATATCAACACTCATGTGCTGTTGCCACCAAGGCAAGGTGGTTTTATAACTATGCAGAGCATTTTAATAAAACTCCACAATACACAATTACATGAATCGGGCAATCAGACAATGGTTACTTGCTAATTTGAACAACTTTGCCTTTACCTTGTATATTGTTGTTTTAGATGTGGATAGATGATCTGCTGTGACATAAATGAGTAACAACCTAATGAATATCACTGAATTATTTTGTAATATTTGAGCCCACATTGCCAGAAAGAATAGCATACTACAGGGCTAAAGATTCTATTATGGAAATGTGACTCAAGTTCATATGAACATTACATTAATGTTAACAGACAAATGAGAGTCGATACTATAGCTGTAAATAATGACTGTGCATTTACTGGAGCCCATGAGGACAAAAGCAGCTGAATAAGTAGACCAAATAGAAGAAAAAAAAATGTAGGCAAAACATAATTTCACACAATTATGCAACCATTAATTTACATTGATATTAAGACAATTATATTTCTACTAGGGTCAGTATTCATTTTAATTAAAAATGAGCATTTCAACGCCTCAGTTGTAAGTCGCTTGAATAAAAGCGTCTACTAAATGAATAAATGTAAATGTAACTAGAACATTTTTAACCTTTTCATTTTAACACATTTTTTGTAACATTCAATTATTTTTAAATTTGATATTGAAATACTACTTCTACTTTTTATTCATTCGAGATAATTCAGTAGCTTCTAGCAAAAGCTTTAGTCATTTCCTTACTATGTAGTGAAAAAATATTAAATGCTAATATAGATTACAACTAAAATGCTGAAAATAGTGTATTTACAGTATACAGACCACTAAATCTTCCATACCTGTTTTTGTATCAGTCAAGGTTTCTAAGCGTTACTTTGACAAACAGTATATGCATCATCATTTAGAGAAAAATGTGACACATTCTTGGTAGCCTTTTGTAACAATTTAAGTGTTAAGTATTGTATGTTAATATACACTCACTGAGTACTTTATTAGGAACACCTGTACACCTTCTCATTCATGCAATTATGTAATCAGCCAATAGTGTCGCAGCAGTGCTATGCATAAAACTATGCAGATACGGACCAGCAGCTGCGGCTAATATTCACATCAACCATCAGAATGGGGGAAAAAATGTGATCTCAGTGATTTTGACAGTGGAATGATGGTTGGTGCCAGACGAGCATGCTTGAGTATTCCTATAACTGCTGATCTTCTGGGATTTTCACACACAACAGTCTCTAGACTTTACTCAGAATGGTGCTATAAAGAAAAAATATCCATTGAGCATCAGTTCTGCGGACAGAAATGCATTGTTGATGCGAGAGGTCAACGGAGAATGGCCAGACTGGTTTGAGCTGACAGAAATACAGTAACCATTCCGATAACCACTCTGTACAATTATGGTAAGCAGAAAAGCATCTCAGAATGCACATCAAACCTTGAGGCAGATGGGCTACAACAGCAGAAGACCACGTCAGGTTCCACTTCTGTCAGACAAGAACAGAAAGCTGAGGCTGCAGTGGGAACAGGCTCACCAAAACTGGACAATTGGAAAAACGTAGCCTGGTCTGATGAATCTTGAATTCTGCTGAGGCACACCGATTGTAGAGTCAGAATTTGGCACCAACAGAATGAATCCATGCAGTTGTGTCAACAGTCCAGGCTGGCGGAGGTTTTGTAATGGTATGGGGAATGTTTTCTTGACACACCTTGGGCCTGTTAATACCAATCAATCATCATTTGAATGCCACAGCCTGTTTGAGTATTGTTGCTAGACAGGAACTGCGTGATGCGATCATGTCAACATGGACCAGAACCGCAAAAGGAACGTTTCCAACATCTTGTAGAAACCATGCCATGAAGAATTGAGGCTATTTTGAGAGCAAAGGGAGGCCCTACCCAGTATTAGTATAATGTTCCTAATAATGTGCTCAGTGAGTGTATAATAAATTAAAAATGCCCATGGGGTTCAGGTTGTTTTGTCATTAAATGTACCTCCAGAGAGATGAGCAGTCGCAGTGGGAAAATGGGAATTTGTTGAATACAGAAATAAGGGATGATAAATAAAGACCTCTGTCAATTTATTTCAGATGGGCCACAGAATCTGATCATTCTTGGTCCAGATGCAGTGACTGTAGGAGTCCCATGTAGCTATGTATGCTTTACTGATTGCTCACCTAACTGCACATACACAATTGGTGTTGATGACCAGAGTGCAGAGGGGAACGAGGTACAATTTACCTTAACCCAGTGGGTGAAGTCCAAAATGGTGACGTGCACTGTAAAAAACACAGCCACAGGAAAATCCTTCACTACCAGGAAAACCTTGCGCATTTTGGGTATGATGCCATAATGTTGATCAGAGCAAACTGCTTAACAGTCAATCCCTTCTCATTATGAGCAGTACAGTCTTTCGGAGTTTTCAAACACAACTCACTCCTATTATGTTGTGCACTGATTTTCCTTTCCAGAGGGGCCAGTAGATGTTGTAATCAGTGGGCCACAGACTCTGGCACCAGGTGAAACCCAGCGATTTCTGTGCAGTGCGACCTGTATACCCTCCTGCAGTTACACCTGGGTTGTTGATGGAGACTCAGTTTCTGGCTCTGGGGATGAGGTAGTATTCAGAACACCTTTGAAGGCCACCTCAGGAACCATCATCTGCAAGGCCACAAACACTGTGTCCAAACTGTTTGTAACAGCAATCCGAAAACTAACTGTTACAAGTAAGTAATGCCATATTTCCAGTAGGTACATGATAAGCTTCACTGCTTGGTCATTTGTATTCAAAGCAAGTATTCTGCCTGTCTCCAATTTACTGATAAGAACAGTTGAGGCCAAAAGGAAACAATATCCAAACTCTATTTTTCATAACTCCACACATTTCATATTGCCATACATTTTCTGTGTCAAGTCAATTTGAGTATTTACTTTATTTCCATAATATTTCCAAAATGATAGCCAAGTGATAGGTTTTCAGCTTTCATTTACTATATCAGTGTATCAAAGATTTACACAATACTTTACTGGAATATTTGCTCATTCCTCCTGACAGAACTGGAGTGAGGTTTGTGGGCCTCCTTGCTCAGAAACACTTTTTCAGTTCAATCCACAAATTTTCTATGAGACTTAGATCAGGTCTTTGTGATGGCCACTCCAACACTTCCACTTTGTTGTCTTCAAACCATTTTGTTACAACTTTGGAGGTGTGCTTAGGTTCACTGTCCTGCTAGAAGACCAAGTTGTGACTTTCTGGCTGAGGTCTTGCTTCAGTATTTCTAGATAATCCTCCTTCCTCATGATGCCATCATTTTCGGTGCACCAGTCCCTTTTCCAGCAAGACAACCCCACAACATGATACTGCCACCCCCATGTTTCATAGTTGGGATGGTGTTCTTTGGATTAAAAGCCTCACCCTTTTTCCTCCATACATAATCTGACCAGAGCATAATCTGACCAGAGAGCATTCCTTTAGAAAAAGGGAGTCTTCATCCTGGTGATCAACTGCAAACTTTTTATTTATTCCAATCCTGCATTAGGGGGTTCTTCCTTGCTCAACAGACTTTTCTGGTGCCTGATGCCTCTAACTGCTTCACCAGTTCCTTCAGTTCAGTTGAAATTTTCAGACTAAAGTCCTTTCATCACATCAGAGTTAATTTGTGCCTTATTCCTGAATGATGCAGTGTCTGTGTGGTTCCAAGATTTTTAGATTTGCATAAAATAGTTTGTACAGATGCTTGTGGGATCTTCAGTTGTTCAGAAACTGGAATTGGAAGGTGGAACTGGATTTGTGGAGGTCTCCAAATTCTTTTTCTGACGTTTTGGCTGAGTTGCTGCCACTTTACCATGGTATCAAGGACAAAAAAAAAAAAGAACTAGCTCTAATGGCAGACAATTAAATACAACGACAGGCACACTCCCAGTTAACTCTTAATTATGCCATTGACTAACCAGAAGCTTGTAAAAAAAAAATTATTACATCAGTTTCTGGTAGCTTCCTGACTGTTGAGTCCATATGTAAACTTTGGACTGGCACTCCCACTGGAATTCTGATATTGAGAATTTAAGCTAATCAATCATTTTAAAATGACCTCTATGTGCCCTAATTGACCTGCCAATAGAAATGTATGGTAACATGAAATGCCTCTTAAAGTCATTCCGAATATTTAGATATTAAGATGGATTTTTATTTCTTCCCCAAAAAATCATTTGATATTCAATTCTGTAATTTAAGTTTTGAGGCCTGGTTGTTAAGTGTCTTTTTACCCTTATACATTGTGCTTCAAAGACATATGAAAATACTGCAATTGAAAGTCTAAAATTATATCAGCATGCGTTATAGTTATTATTCAACCTACAAAAAGGGTTTATTTTTCTCAGGTACAGACAATTACAATTTATGACAGTGTTAATGTTGCAATTTTATTTTGCAGAAAGCTATCCATCCATGGCTGAAAAAGTGGAGCTGCTGCCAACACTGGTGTTTGCAAGCATTATACATTTTGGTATAATGATTACAATATGACCAACTATAGGATATCATTAAGGGGAAAAAAAAAAAAAAAAAAAAGAGTAATAGTATCAATCTGGGCATAAAATAATTGAATTGTGATGAACAAACTGGGCTGTTTATATATTATAAAAACAATAATAATTAAAGTTTCATATAAGCCAACAAATTAAATCACTGTCTAAAATGTTTAATTTAACTCTAGATTTGAGGTACAAGATGTTAGATCACCGAAACATTCATGACTTAACAGTAATAGACTTGTTTTGACTGCCACTAATACAGAGTCCAGTTCCTCTCCTCTGTTCCTCGACAACACAAGTTATACTCCATATTTCTTCTTTAGAGCTTGGACAGAGTCGTCTTCCAGTCCAGCATGTGAAATGCATTGAAACAGCTCCTGTAACACTGGGGGAAAATGAGGAACAAATCAATTAATTTCCCGCATTCACTGGGACATAACAGCATATAAAATGCTAACACAAATAAGATGAAGCTTGTTTGTTAACGAAGGATGCATACATTCTGCTTTGTGTACATGTATTGTGATGATATAATACAGATTTTGCACCTGTACCAGTCATTAATATAGTGTTAATATTCCCAAGAACTTTTGTAATGCACAAATGTAATATCAAGTTGTTCAATGTGGCAGTGAACTGACTGCACTGATTATCATGTTGTGTGAATATAAATGTCCAGAAACTGATATGCTTTCATATAAATCACAATACTATAAAAGGGGGTCAATTATTAGACACACCTCCAAAATACACTATACAGCCAAAGTGGACACCTGACCATAACACTCATGTGTGTTGTAGAACATCACATTCCAGTTTTAGTCCCCCTGTGTTTGCTGTTATAATAAGCTCCACTCTTCTGGGAAGGCTTTCCACTTTTGGATTTTGGAGTGTGACTGTGGGGATTTGTGATCATTCAGCTACAAGAGTATTAGTGAGATCAGGTACTGAGGAGGTTTGGGGTGC
Source organism: Stegophilus panzeri (assembly GCA_024331685.1). NCBI lineage: Eukaryota > Metazoa > Chordata > Actinopteri > Siluriformes > Trichomycteridae > Stegophilus > Stegophilus panzeri. The sequence continues at coordinate 6,398,769 of JANDJT010000092.1, read as the reverse complement.
AGTCGGCGTTCCAGTTCATCCCAAAGGTGTTCAGTGGGATTGAGGTCAGGACACTCGAGTTCTGCCACTCCAACCTGGGCACACTATGTCTTCATGGAGCTTGCCTTGTGCATTGTCTTAGTTCCAGTGAAGGGAATTTTAATGCTTCCAACTTTGTGGCAAACGTACATGGTGAGGCCCACATATAATTGTGATGGTCTGCTGTCCACAAACCTTTGGTCATATAGTATGTGTGTACAATTACTGATTGTAGCCCAGTTGTTGCTACACACAATTTGTCTACACAAAAAGACCATATGACCACCGATGGTCAAGTGGACAGTTCTCAGTACAGCACTGGCAATGACATGGTACTGTGAGTGGTGCTGATATGGTAAAGTGCAGCAACAAGGTAGGTGTGTCTAATAAAGTATGAATACAAAGTGTTTAAAATGATGCAATGCCAGATACACATGTACCTGAGCAACACACAAACACACAACCATGTCAGTGTCACTACTGTTGTGCTAGGATAATCACTCAGCATGTAGGTTGACTACAGACATAAGAACCCAAGTGGAAATTGGATTCTTGGCAGTTTGTCAAAAACGCTTTGCCTTCAAGGCTAAGATTAGATGAAAGAAGCTACCTGCTAACAATGCATTGAAAACCATTAAGAATGTGCATTTAGACTTATTGGGTACACAATATACATAACTGCAGCACTTTGCCTACGCTATTGCCTACGCTAACTCATTGATAAAACTAAGCCTGTCACGGCTCCACATGCAATTGCAAAGTTGCTTGTATTTTGTGTCATGACACTGATTTATCAGGGGAAGGGGAAGTCTTTGTAGGCCTGGTCTCCAATCTTCAAAGATCATTTCAAACCTTCAAATTCAAATTTTTGTATTCATGAATTTGTAAAACTTTCAACCATCCATTCAAACCATGTAACCAGCTACTAATAATAAGCGATAAGACTTCTAGAGGGTTTCTAGTGGGTTAGTTTAAGGTAAGATGAACAATTAATGAAGGCCCTGAGCAAACCATCACGTACTACTAACAGACACAATCCAAAGGTATGCTGGGTAAAAAAATAATAAAATCCCAAAACCCTGATGAATCTATAAACAGAACACACCTTGCTTTTCAGTAGATGACATAAACATGACAGCCATGTCAAATCTTCTCACACTTGACAAGCTTTTCAAGATGGCCAATATGACTGACGGGTCCTCATTTCTGAAGAAGAAGACATTAGTAAATTAGGGACAAGAAAATCTTAGAGGAGCATATTTATCAGAAAATGTGTGATGGGAAAGTATTATAAAAGGAGTGATAACAGTATAGAACACACCACTACAGGAAAATAGCATGCACATCAAGAACATACATTATACAGACATCTGCAGGAATAGAATATGTTGCTGTATGTATTTGGACCATTTGAATTCAACTTACTTGGTGTAAAAACTCTGAAGTACTTTCAAAATCGTATTAAGAATATCAGGCTCCACACAGTTTTGGAAAATAGTTTGAAAAGCATCAGGCTGAATTTGCTGAAATAAAACAAGACCATCATAACAGACACAATGAGGAAGGATTGTACTGTATGTTGATAAAATTATATTAGTGGTTTTTACCGAAACCGATAACTAAGCTGGATGGTAATCAACTGATAGTTTTTAAAATTGAAACTGAATGAAAACATAACACTCAAAGTGAATCGCTGAACTTTATTACAAAAATAAACAGTACTGACTGTACTATGAAAATGTA
>JANDJT010000092.1:6370695-6389899 GCA_024331685.1 Stegophilus panzeri | reverse complement strand
GGTTCACATACTTTTGCCACTCACAGATATGTAATATTGGATCATTTTCCTCAATAAATAAATGACCAAGTATAATAATTTGTCTCGTTTGTTTAATTCTGACGTCTTTGTCTACTTTTAGGACTTGTGTGAAAATCTGCTGATGTTTTAGGTCATATTTATGCAGATATACGGAAAATTCTATAGCGAAAATCACAAACTTTCAAGCACCACTGTACAACACCATTATAAGTTAATCAGACAATAAGATTCCATCAAAACATCTTAACTTCTTACATCTGCAAGCAAGATATATAAGCAAGAACAACTATATTTTTATATTTAATATTACAAACATGCAGCATTTCATGTGTCATTGACTGGTTATGCTGAAATCTTTGTAAATCAGAAACTATTCAGGTGTTTCTGTTTTTATCAAATAAAATCTAAATTCTGTGAACATGGCTTTGAAATACACTGAATAACTATCCAACCTTCACACAGCACCTTTACCTTCTCCTTCTCCTTCATGGCTGTGTCTCTGTCCACTTGCGCTTCCTCAGAGTCTGAGTCATTAGATTCAGCTGGGCTGACTTCTTTGTCCAGTGCCTCAAGGGCCTTCTCCTATAATACACAATTATGATTCATAAAAATCAACAGTACTGAAAATTCCATATCTTTAATTAGAAGCCAAAACAGTGGCATAGAGCAGAAATGTATTACCACGTCAAATTTGTCCCAAGATTTGTAGTCATGTGATTTTATTCTTTGTACCGGCTTCTCCTCCCCTTGAGCATTCTCAGCAGGGGCTTTACTTCTGACCTTGTGCTTCTTCTTGTAATCCTTGTTTCTTACAGGTGGGAGAGTTTTCTGTGGTGTGAAGAAAACATTCAGAAATCCATCTCAGGTGGGTAGAAGTAGCAAGCAGCACTTATAGAGTGTTTATGTGGGCATATATCTGACAGTTCTGACCTTGTGGGAAAATTTGGTTGCTTTTTAAAATTTTTTTTTTTTAAATGTCCAAAACTGAAGCTTATTTAAAAAGATAAAAACAAAAAGAGCCAAAACGTGTCGTTTTTGCTACTGAGGTTAAGTTTATTTTTTAAACATATTAGATTAGCACTAATGTCAGGGAAGTACCATCAAAATTACAGACCTGAGGGTCTGCTAGGTTTCCTGCACGAAGCTGTTCATCTTTTTTCTTTATGTCCTCTTCCCAGCTATCGAGTTCTTTTATAAAGTTATGAAGATCATCTGCGTTTTGACGCATCTGCATCTGCAGCTCAATGGCTTTATTGCCACTAGACATGATGGCGTTTTTCTGTCAGTCTGAAACAGAACAGAGCAGAAAGAAGAAATTAGACACAAAAAAACTTCTGTTAACACATAACCGATTATTTTTCTAAAAAAAAAAAAAAAAAGAAGAAAAAAAAGAGCTGTGTTCTAATTTCCATATGAATTTCAAGGGGTTTTTGCTATGAAGGCCATGTAAAGGAACTCTGAGTGCCTCAGGACAACTGTCAAGGAGAAACAGCGATATGAATAGATACAGGTGGAGGAAATTTTAAAGTGCCTCTATTATGATTTTTCAAATATTACCTTTCATGTAGTGTGTTATAGAGCTGTTTGTGAATGTAAAATGTCTGCAGAGTTTTAAAAAATCAAAGTGCACGACAAACTGGGTTATTGACTCCTAAAAGAAGGAACCGATTCTGAACAGCTGAAACGAGTCGTTAGTCATTCCAGACTATAATTCCTGTACTAACCTACATGGGTTTCTAACAAAACCCACCTCAGTAAGCTGAAACTTGTTATGGTAGTGGGCGTCCCCCCACCACCACCAATCAGAGCAGAGTATGCCCTCTGAAAGGAGGAGTTTAGAATGAATCATTTAGAACGGATCATTTAACGAGTCATTTGTGACACTGGCGGGGGGAAAGATAATGCTGCAATTTAAATTATGAGCACATTAAAGTGTTTTTTGACCTCGGATGCATGTAAATCTATTGTATGAGACCTTTAAAACAAAATTAGGCACGTTTCAAAACCATAAAAGGTGCACTTTAAGATTTTTCTAATTCTTGCAGTCTTTACACGTTTCACCATTTATTATTACCATTCCCGAAACAACCTAAACATCATACAAAGCCTGTTTTATAGCTGGACCATAAAAGACAAATTTTTACTCAAGATTCCTGTGTAAATGTTCACCTTTCCAATACACAAGCAGTGGTACATTGCATGTTGGTTAGATTTTTTTTATTTGTTTGACGAGTCGAATGTGTATTTTTTCCACATTATCTGTCATGGCTTCCTTGTAGCCTGTTGAACTCGGACTATCCCATATTAAGATTTTACTACTAACGCTGAAATACGAGATAGTCTGAGTTGCCATGCTCTATTAATTCATTCCTCATTGTTTTATAATATGTAATTGATCTCCCCTTTCTCTAATGATACAATCTATTCATTTCATACTATTTTGCGTTCAAGATTATTATCACCAAAATACTGTATGACTTAATAAAAACGTTGACATACGCCAGAAGTTTGGCTATCACACCCATATGTGGTTCTCCAAACTGTTGTCACAAAGCTAAAAGCACACAGTTGTATAGAAAGTCTTTGTATGCTGTAGTGTTTCAGTTTCCCTTCACTGGAACTAAGAGACCCAAACATGACAATGCCCCTGTGCACAAAGCGAGCTCCATGAAGACATGGTGTGTGAAGGTTGGAGTGGAAGAACTCCAGTCTACTGGAAAGCCTTTTCAGAAGAGTGGAGGCTATATTATAATAGCAAAGGAGGACTAAATCTGAAATGGGACGTTCAACAAGCACGTGTGGATGTGACGGTGAGGTGTCCACATACTTTTGGCCAAAACCAAATAAATAACGATAATAACGACAGGATCATAGAACATACGAGAACATACTACACCCTGGTTTTATTATTACTTAAGCACGCGCAGCTCTGTGACTGACCGTGTGGCTAACCGGAAAAGCGTGACGTTTGCCTCGCGCGCTAGCTCTGCTAATACTTTCACATATAGTACGAGTTTAAGACTTGAAAATACAAAAGGATAACTCCAAAATAATATTAACATACCTCTCAAGTCTTATAAACAGAACAAAAACCATCTAAGTTAAAAGAACTCAGTGCTCAGTTGATGTTTTTTTCCCCCCCGTCTGTTTGTGTACGGCGCCATGACAGCCAAGTACCAGCATGCTTTGCGCTTGAACGTTTCTCGAAACAGCGATTCGAAACATTTGCGATACTCCTGATTCAAAACACTGCTACGAGGTGCGTATCAAACATTTGGAGAAAAAAAAACGGAGTCGCTCAAACGATATCCAACGCCGACGTGAGCCCCAGAGAAAACACGTGTTGAATGTAATGCAAATAATTTGTAATCGTTTCATTTCATATTACCACACTGATTCAAACGAGTCGACACCGATTCCGTAGTTGCAGGTTTTCACCAAGGTGCACAGTTAAAATGACCGCTGTGTGAATTTTCGACTCGGAGAACGAAACAGATACGTTTTTTTGTGAGATATTCAAACCTAGAGCTGTTGATTGGTGAAATGAAACAAGCAAGAAATAAACCACGATCAAAAGCTTTCTCCTAACTGTTTCTAAACAGTCGATTACGCGATGCTTTTGAACACAGTGCACGCTATTGACATCTGGTGGTCAAAAGGGTGAGCTGCACATAGTAATAAACTGGCTTCCCAAAATCAAATCTGTCCATTACAGTGCTTCGAGAAAAAATAAAAACACCTCAAATGTTGGGTAAATCCTTATTTTAAATAATGTTTTATATTAAATGATAAGCAAATATGGCGAAATCCATTATGAAAGAATCAGAACAAGTAGGGTTACACAACAACTATTGACATTTAATTTTAACTATATTGTTTGTAGCTTTTATTACTTTTATTTCTGGTTTTCCTTAGGAATTTTGAAAAAAAAATTGTTTGAATACCAAATTAGAGATTCATTTTATTTATTTTAAAGTGTTTAGCTTGTAAAAATGACTTCGGTACACATACTATAGGCCTGTTGTATGTCTCGTATATTATATATATCTCTAATAATTCATTTCATTTATTCATTTAGCAGACGCTTTTATCCAAAGCGACTTTCAAATGAGGAAATACAAGCAAAATAATATGTCTCTTATATCATATTGTATTATACACATCTCCAGAATCATGTCTCCTGGTCCATGACAATCTGTACACCATTAGCACTGCTTATTATGGACTCTCACGCTCTTGCACTCCAATTCCCATTTGCACATAGTGGACATGGCTATGCTTGTATAGTCTTGTATTGCGGTTGTCATTGACCGTGAGGACAGCTCTGGAACTTGGACTCCTAATAAGGAAACGTGGAGGTGCCTTGCCCCTTTCATAAGTGCTATTAAGCCTATGAGCCCCTAGACAGATGCCGTCCAAGTAGTGGAAGATGGATATGGTTTAGAGGAAGGATATCTTAGTTTTGTTTAAGGACCTCTGATTTTTTTTTTTTTTTTTTTTTTTGTGTGTGTGTGTGTGTGTGTGTATGTGTGTGATCGTGGTAATATGTGTCTGTGCTGCTTATTAAATAATTAAATTAACCAGCTTGTGCTGTATGAACTTAATAAAGTTGTTTACTTTGTGCAATCAAATATATTAAAACTACTCTGAGTACTCTGTTGCATTTGTCTTATTGTTTTAAGTTGTTAAGACTTTTTATTCCGCTTCAGTGAAACCTGAGAAATGGTTAAAATCTTTGTGTAAGACTGTCTGCTGAAACACTAGTGTAAAGGAATGAGGTTGGAATAGAAAAATCAAACCCTATTATTATTATTAAAAACAATTATGATCAGTATTATGACAGCCATGTTTGCCCTGTGTTCTGAAATTGTCCCCAATGTGAATAATAAGTCCTGAAATATCTGCAGATTCAGATTTGTGTGTTTGTGTGTGTGTGTGTGTGTGTGTGTGTGTTTGTGTGCGTGCGTGCGCATTCAACCTTGGTCCCCATTAGTGGGCAAAATAATACTAGTCCTCAAAGTTCATTAAAAATGTCAGGTGTTTAAAATTTTTTTGTTTTTTTAAATCAAAAATCCTGATCAATAGTGTTTTCCTATGGCTTTCAGATAACACAGATCATTGTGTATTTTTTCTGGAAAGCAGTGTCGCCAAAAGGAGTAGATATGTCATATGTCCCCATTTTCCTTCTATGCGGGTATGATGTACCCCGGAGCAGTCCTGTGTTTGCTATTCCAATAATTTAATTAACATCACATATCATTAACAACGGACGTGTTCACATAATGGCTAAAAATTCTAATTACTATAGAATTGTGCAAACATGACAAATAAGCTATATGTAATATAAATTCCTTAATATATGCAATCTTCACCATATTTTGTGCTTGTGTGTTGTTCCCAGTAAGCCAGAATACAGTAAGCCATTAGTGTGACAGAAACTTTTAAGTCAGTTATGCAAATGAAACCTTCACAGTTCAATTTTATATAATAATAATAATAATAAGAGGAAGAAGAAGAAGAAGAAATGGGAGAGCACTCTGTATGTCACAGAACTAAGCCGGTAAAAATAGAAAAAATCTGAACTAGCATTATCTAGTTTTGAAACAATAGCCACGTTTATATCTAAGGGTTTATTTTGTGATAAAAAGGTTAGCGCGTTGAAATGTTTATTGATACAGCTGATGGAAATGCAAGTTATCGATAAAACTTCACGAGTGTCTACATAATCTTTTTTCGTTTAACTTCAGTGCATAAACTCTATGTCGATACTTTAAATGTTGCAGGAAAACAGTTTTTGTCGAGAAAAATGGCATTCGCGTGCAAAAAAAAAGTGTCACATGATAGAATTTGTCCATAAGTCGGGGAAGAGTGCACTGCAAACCTGTGACACAAAATGCGGCGAGGAATTACTGTATGCAGGTAGTTTCATTGGCCTCTGCTACATTCAGCAGCCTGATATAATGCCACTTTAATTTTTCTTTAATAGCTGTGCAGCATATACACTTCGACAGACAGTCGTTTTACTAACCCCGAAAGATTCCCCCACTATACTGTACTCAGGGCAGGATGCCCGCTTGAGCAGGGTGAGAGCAGCCTTTCTGGACGATGGCCACCTGCGATGGCCGCAGCTCTCCAACACTACCTCCACCATGGGCAGGGCTGGAGTGGGACCATTTTCACCATTTCAGGAGTTCAATGCCCAAAACCAGACCTTTTTTTTTTCTTGTGGTGGAAGAAGTTTGATAAATGAAGTCACAGCTCAATTCTTACTATCCTGGTATATTTATTACTTACATGTTTCAACAAGAATATAAAGATAAATAACAAACGACATACTGAGTATTGTTTTCTGCTACAAAAAAGTCCAACTGTAACATTAGGGGGGGAAAATGCTTGCATTCAAACAAATATGAAGTATCTCAGTAAGTAATGAACTTTTTTGGTAGCACTACCTGGTGCAGAGAGAGAGAGAGAGAGCGAGAGCGCATGCGCTGCTCCATCCTGACCTCATCCTCTGATGTTTCCTACAACTGCATTTACTTGTTAAATGAAAATGATCTGGTCAATTTCGTTTAATTGCCTCAATACTTTCTCCTTTTTTTTCTTTTACAAAGATTTGAGGACACGAGGGACGCAAAAGGTACACAATTTGCGATATACACAAAATTATGTATGGAAACGACTCGAGGGCAGATTTCTTTTTCTTCCTTTTCTTTTTAAAGGATGACGTCATCACGCACGCCATTCACCCCCCCGGGATGGAAACAGGCAGGACACAGCAAATATAGAAACTCATACACACTTTCACTTCGTCAAGAACAGAAATGCGCAAAAAAAGCAGGGTTGTGTAAAAAAATCGATTCTCCGATTTTAATCGATCTTCAATTTAACGAAACGATATCGATAAGGAAAATTCCCGAATCTACTCGTTATGCGTTACTTGAGAGGATGTGAATATTATCTGTAGTTCGCCTGTCGTCCTGAAGATGTCGCCATCTTTTATGTTTTGAATTTTGAAAACGGTTTTATTTCTTAAAACATGTTTCAGGGTGTTAATGAATTTCACTGTTGGACATTTACAATGTTTTTATTTATTTATTTATTTTTACAGTTATGTGCGTTGTGCATTTTATGCTTACACTGTGTGCATTGTATGCGCATATATATGATTTCTTGTTACAATGTTTGTTACTCAAAGTAAAAGTGAAAAGTAATTAAACAATTGTGTGGGCCCTATTGTTAATGTAAATGTGTATTTCAGCAATATAGTTAAGTCGAAGGGTTTCATTTACCAGCATTTATATTAAAACATGGATTCTGTGTCTGCAAAACTAACATTTTAAATTAAATATTGATAACTAATCGATATTGAATCGAATCAAAACCATATAAATAAGAATCGAATCGCCAAATTGGTCACAATACCCAGCCCTACAAAAAAAGTGGATGGAAACTTGGCTAATGAATCAATGTAATACCATAAACAATTGTTTCAATGAGACAGAAAAATAAAACAGCTACTAAGGAGAATGACATGGCGCGAAAAAGTAAAAAAAAAAATGGTTCCGGTTTATGGTGATGCTGCAATAGGTAATATCCAAACAATTTACAGAATGTAAATTATACCATATTAATATTATGCAACACCATTCTCCTGATTATCCAGTGAAGTGAACAGTGAAAAGAACAAAATTCAAACACAACCTGATCACAATCTTCACCAAACTTATCTCTTTTGGGTTAACGGTCTCTTTTGCAAGCAACTGCTGCCTCCTAGTGGCTCCCTAACAGATTACAATTGTTACTCAAAACCACTCAAGTACAATATCTGAAACTTTAACAGACAGGCCAATTAAAATACACGGACAGAACAGTAATCATCATTAGAGTATATATTAATTGCATGTAATAACATTATATATTTTATTTGACACAGTTGCACCATACAGTATCTTTATATAGTTCAGTCGTAGCTGCGTACTGAGTATCTTAAGTATAAATTTACTCACATTTCTGAATAAATTAAAAGGACCATGAAATTTCATTATAATATATAACTAAAAACAACTAACAAACTAATTATTATTATTATTATTATTATTATTATTATTATTATTATTATTTATTATAACAATAACAAAGTAGTCAGTAAAATTACTAGTTGTCTTTATTCCATATAATACAAAAAAAAAAGATCTAAAATGGTGTCTTTTGGCACCATTATTATTCTGGGTCTTCCTATTTAAAACATATTTTTTGAAAGCATTACATAGTATGTTTTCACAATTTTTTTTTCACAAAAATCACAATTTATTCAGTGCAATGGACCAAATCACAATTAATTAAATATGCATCTGGATTATATAACAAAATAGAATGCTGCATGGATTAGGTCAGATATTTCCCTTTATTCACACTGGTGACTGACACCTATAAGTTTGCATAGTATCGGTCTCTGTTCTCAAAATCTCTGTAGGCGAACCTGGCGTCTTTTTTGCTGTGTGGTATGCGGCCGAAGGGTTCGTGATCATTGTAGCAGCTGTCAAACACCTCGTCGACCGTTTTCACCGCCTCCTCTTTGCTTATCTTCCGCACGGCAAGGATAGAGCGTGTCGCACGGTCCCGCACACACTCCTAAATCAGGGGAGCAGAGATGTATTTAATGGTGCATTGTGTTGAGCGTCACATATTACAGATTTTATGCCTCTGTCAGGTTATCAGTAGTTGGCTAACCTGGAAAGACAACTCTCGACAGCACTTCTATGCTAGCAAGATTTAAAGGTTGATTGTCAAGTGTTCAAAAATTAAAGTGGCTTGCTAAACTCACAACTAATGTAGCTAGCTAGCGTTATTTATGGTTGGGACAATCTCTATTTTTTTTTTTTTAAGTTCCTCTTTGGACTTTGAGAGTCAAGTATATCCATGGTTTACCCGAACTGCCCTGCAATCAGCCAGTTACTCACAGTTACTAACATTTTATAAACATTTTTTTTTTTCCCACACAGATTTTATTTTTTCCTGTATGGGAGCATCATCAGAAATACACACAGCTTAAAGAGAATGGTGTTGCTAAGTAAATGCCCATGAGGAATGGCATGTCATGGTAGGTAGGCTATAGGCCATGGTGATGATGCCCACCACCAACTGGGCCTATCTCTGCTTAGACAGAAAGGACAATGAACATTCTGCAGCCTTAGCTTAATGGAATGCCTGCAAGGTCAACTGATTGATTAAAATTGGATTATATGATCTTGGACAGAAATCCCAGGTTCAACCACAAGTTCACCCCCTGAGTCATCTGGCCATAAATGCATACAAGGCCAGCTTATCACCAGAGCACCCAGCTCTTGCACAAAGACTACCACTGTAGCTTGGCATCTTGCCTTAAGGAACACTAACACAGAGGGGAGATTCCAAGCCAGGATGATGGGGAAGTTTGGTGGATGGAGGTGACTGGACTTTCAGAAAGGTCGTAGAAAGTGTAGAAGGCATCAACCATGCTGTGTCGAGCTGCAATGGCTGCCACAAAAACCTTTAGAGTAGATGGGGACTTGCTGCTTTATAGCAGTTCCTGGAAGCAAGTCCATTGGATCCAGTTGATAAGGCATACAAAACATGTAAAATAGGGGCTATCGCATTCAGGAGCATTTCCTGTACTGGCAGTTATCAGAAGGCGATTCATTCTTAAGGGCCAAACCCACAGGCACAGGTGATCTGGCTGGGGGTGCCAAATATCTCCAGCCATTTGGGACAGCAGTTCTGCTCAGGCAGGAAGCCTCCAAAATACTGCAGGATATTTTGCTTCTCCAATACACACTGACCCTCCTAGCTAACAACTTTAAACTATAAAATCAATTAAACGATCCTACTTGCACTTAAATAGAACAGCCGAACTCATGAAGACTGAATTCAGATGAGGTAGGTTTATTGTCAGTCAAGCAAGACAGCAAACAAACCAACTGGTACCAGGACCACAAGAATCACAAACGTGAAGCTTGCACTGAGGTTCCGCTGGTTACAATGCCCGTATATACATTTCATGCATGGCCCCAAATCCAACTTTAACCAATCACACGTTTTCCTTTTTTGCACATCCTAATCAAAATCCTCCACACGTATCCCAGTTGCATAATTTCCCATTATCTCCAAGAGACATTAGGTTTACCCATTAAGTACTGCTCTAAATTTCCCCATTATCTTTTCCTTGGTTTGTTTTTCACGTCATTATTTGCGTAACTTATACTGAAGTGTTTATATTTTCCCTAGCTTTTACTTCCTTATCAACTTTAGAGCCATCACCATCACGGACGAGCGAAAGGCCTACTTCCTGTCATGGGCCAGGGAACATTCTAAGTTTTATCTATTTTGTTGCTCCTTGTTTTCCTGGGTCAGACTCGTGCTCTTAGCAGTTTTCATGTTTCATGTGTTTTTCTGTAGCTAACCGTAAGGACATATTTACCAAGGGTGCCAATATTAGTGGAGGGCACTGTATATAAAAGTGCAGTAATCCATGCAAATTATATGATTTGAAGTCAATCAAGTTGAAACTTACATTAGTTAGTCTTCTTATCCATAAATTTACACACTCAGGAGCACGAGTAGAATACAGAGGTTTTTCCCGAATTTACATGATTACCTCATTTCTTGTGTAAACGCTTGTACGAACGATTCACGCATAAATCCGTTCCTAAATAAGGCCCAATGACTTAAATTTAGCTTCAACTCTCTTACAGAACATGTAGCCACCTTACCTGATGGTGCTTTTTAAGGCCAAAATTAAACCTAGAGACTTCGTTGCTGAATGAGCAGTCTCCACTGAGACTGGCTGCCCGAATCTATGGAGAAAAAAAAAAAAAAAAAACACAAAAGCTTACTGGGGATTAGATTACTCATTAAAAAAAGAAGAAAGTAACTGACAACAGCATTACTACCACAATCCCATTTCACCTCTGAGCAAGCCAAGTGCTTGACGTTACTGAACCAGTCAACATGTGCACGACAGTGATCAAACGCATGAATGAGCTCATGTGTGACCACTCTGTTCATATGAGCCTGTTGGTGAATGTTGTTTTGACACAACACAATCTGCAGAAGAGAACACAACAGTTTTACTCTCTCACTGATGTTAACTTGGACGTTATATTAATGTTTGTATTTAGACAAAATCATTACCATTATCTATATACTAATTATATTTTGCATAATACTCATTCATATAATTCTAATGATTATTCTATCATATTTTACTGATTATATATGTACTACAATATATTATAATATCAGCATAGTCCAAAAATATTTGTACAATTATATTTATTGCACAATACCGTACATTTTTTTAAAAAATCTTCATAACATTTAAAAAAAAAAAAAAAAAAAACCTTGCCAAGTACTTGGCAATTACAAATCTCAAATTTTATTTTATCGTCATTTATAGAAATATTCAGACCAATGATTTATCATATCGTGTATGACCATTCTGAAGCAGTTCCTCTCACTTGAGATGTTGTGGCATCAAAGCCGCCACTAACGGTTCCGTCACAGTCCTCACAGGAGAAATGTCTGTCTTTGTACACTGCGCTGAGAAGACACAATTTTAAGTCAGATGTCTAAAAATATGGCCACTGGAGCAGTAAGTTGCTGCACATACCAGCCTGAGTTCTTCAGGGCTCCGAGGAGAACTTTTGCGTATGGATCTGAAGGAGAAAGAAGGAATGTTTAAGACTATTGTGTAAATGTGCATTTGCCTGGACAGTCAACCAATAGTGAAGTTAATCTACATGCGCAATAACTGAAAGATTGAGAGTTTAAATCCCATGACTGCAACAAAGCCACTGTGGGCTAGTAAACAAGATCCTTAACAACCGATAAGCAACGTTCACAAAGATTTGCTGGCCACTGAATAAAGATTACAGACATCACAAATCTTAGTTAATACTATTCATTGCCTTCTATTTGCAACATGAGTGACTTTTTAAGGATGTGTGATGGGTCTCCTGAGCAGATGCTTGAGAAAGATGTGGAGAATATCTAAACCAGGCAGATTTAAAAATAAATAAATAAAAGTGTTTATACTGCTACCATTGGCATTTAAGAAAAGAAAAAAAAAAATCCATACATAACCTGCAAGCCATTTTACAGAAATTCAGACAGCTGTATGGATCCAACAGCTTCATCCATATTGTATTTAAGACACATTTCCATGGTCTTAAATTGGACAATGCACTCACTGAGCAAAAAGGTTCCACTCAGCATGGTAAGAGGTTTATGTTTTTCAGTTGTTCCCAGGCTTTTTAAAAGATTTCACATAGAACCCTTTTAGAAAGCTGGAAAATTGAGCATCCAAAGCCTGAGGACACCTTTTTAAGAGTATGCTAGTAAACGTTGCAGTGTGAACAATCAGATAATAACAGCAATCAATACCAAACGTTAACAAGGCCAAAAGTTTAGATATACCCAAGACCTTCAAACTAAAGTCAATCAGGGTGTCTACTTTATTTCCATAAGAGGTCATTTCAAAATAATAGCTACAAGACAGATTTATTCCTCAGTCAAATTTGTAAGCCTCCTTGCTCATACACACTTCATCAGTTCCGTCCACAAATATTATTTTTACGGGATTCAGGTCAGGGCTTTGTGATGGCTGCTGTAATACTTTCACTCAGTTTGTCTTTAAGCCTTTTGGGAGGTATGCTAAGGATCATCGTCCTGCTGGAAGACCCAGTTGCAACCAAGTCTGAACCTTCGTTAGTGTTTCTAGATAATCCTCCTTCCTCATGATGCCATCTATTTTCTGAGGTGCGCCAGTCACTTTTCCAGCAAAACACCCCCCACACCATGATGCTGCCACCCCCATGCTTCACAGTTGATCTGGTATTGTTTGAATTAAAAGCCTCATACTTTTTTCCTCCATACATAAACTGATCATTATGGTCAAAAAGTTACATTTTTGTTTCATCTGACGAGAGAACACTCCTCCAAACGGCTAGTGATCACCCGCAAAGGAATAGGGGCTTCGTCCTTGTTTTTCCTTTCAGGCCATGGTGATATAGTATACTCTGAGGACCGGTTTAAACTAGTGCATTTTAGTTTTAAAACGCATGACTTTTGCTACGGTTACGCCCGTCATCTACACTACTCCGGCGTTTTCGACCCTCGAAAACGAAGACTTTTGAAAAGGAAGACGTGGCTTCGACCCACATCCGCTCCCTGATTGGTTCTTCTGGATCATTGCGTATCCTTCCCTGATTCGTCAAGCCCCTACCATATGACCATTACGCTACCTTGATCGTATACACAACAACACGGAGACTGAACCGCAAGCTTTGCTGGCTTTGTCGTCATTCTTAGCAGCCATTGTGCAGTTAAATTCTGTATTTTATAATACTGCAGCTGCCTACATGCGCAAGAGGTGAGCTACGATTAGAGAAATCGCCAACAAATCTCATTTCAAGCGGCGTAAGCCCTACATGGAGCGCCGGTTTAGACTAGCAACCAGCTTCCTGTTTACGCTTGTATGCGCATGCCCAGTGTGCATGAATGGTCATGTGACGTGCGTATTCGGTCGTGTAGTGTGGACGGAGATCGTTTCTGAAACACAGCGGAAACGCCAGTGTGGACGTGGATCGTTTTCATTTTAAAAAGCCGTTTTAAAAACAAAAACGCACTAGTGTAAACAGGGCCTTAATAGTGGGTGTACATTCTTTGGTACCTAATGCCTCCAACTCTTTCACCAGTTCCTTTGTTGTTGCCTTAGGGTACAGTTGAAGCCTTCGGACCAACGTTTGTTCATTCTTAAGAGTTAATTTGCCCCTCTTTCCTGGATGTTGCAGTGTCGATGTGGCCCCAAGATTTTTTTATATTTGCATACACATGTATACAGATGTTCATGGCACCTTCAGTAGTTTGGAAATTGCCCTTAAGGACAAACCAGACCTTTGGAGGTCCATGTATGGTAAGATGAAGTGTGTGGAGATTGAATATTGAATTCATACTGATGAGTTTTCCCTATTCATCAGTAAAACCCATGGGGAACTAAATCAAAACAAATAGATCACGAACATGCAAAGTGAACTGAAGTTTATACATCTGTTACTGAACCTTGTTTTTAAGCCCAAATACGCCCTTCTGTAAGTGTGTCACTGAGAAAATGCCAGTGAACTCTAACACATTTAACTTTTCAAAATGAACAGAAACATGACAGAACATCCCAAATGTATGATACATGCTTTAGATCCATGGCTCTCAAAGTAGAGTCCATGATATACAGCCAATGGGCTTACATTTTTTACATTTTATTTTATTATTAATTTTATTTTATTTATTTATTTTTTTTTTTAAATAACATGATGGGAGATCAGGTATTATAATACATGATTATGAATTTATTAGGCTACAGCTCTCATCTTAATTGTCCGGTCGCCTGAATTTAACAAAAACACTAAATGCATCTTAAAGAAAGTTTTTGGAAATTTAAATCTTAAGAACAAGGTCAACTTTCCAAGTTTCTAATCTACATTTTAAATCACTGTTTCTGGGCTCTGTGGGTGGAAACATAGTGAAGAAAAAGCTTTTGTAACTAAGTGTAAATAAATGATTGTATAAATATGTGTTTAATATTTGAATAGCTGGATTAGTGCGGAGATTATTACCCAGGTTAGTGATTTTTTTTTTTTAATGCTGAAAAGATTGTAAAGAATTTTGTAAAACCCTGTTTTCCATGGTGTGTGTTGATAAACTGAATACACACTGCATCAACAGACCTTTGTTAAAAAAAAAAAAAAAAAGCTCCATCAGAAGCATGAGCAAGGGATAACAGGATCACACTCACACTCTCCCTCACACACACACACACACACACACACCACTCTGTACGTGTGTGTGTGATCACTTGGACACTTGATACACTGGTGTTCTTTGCTCTATAATCTGCACTGAGTTTAATCAGAGTTTATTCATATACACGCAACACTAATGGTCATGGCTAGTAGCTGGCTTACTTGTCTCCACTGCGACATGCAGCATAATCTGACATTTGTGGCTGAAGGTGAACAAGCTTTCCCCAATCGAGCCTTTCTGGTACTTGCTCTTCTTTCGCTCCGGAAACAAGTTGTATCCGTAATCGTCATTTTGCTCTTTAGTCTGATCCATTGATCTCGTCGACGCGTTCACACACCTGCGGCGAAAATATTTTATCCTACCGCTTAGGAGTCGAGGTCATGTTCCTGTCTGCTAGTCACGTGGGTATCAGAGGTGAACCGTTTACTAGTGGCGACGCCAGAGAACTTCCCTGTGAGGCAACTGAGAGGGTCAAGCGTCCGCCATTTTTGAAATTGCAGGCGCGGGATGTGACGTAACATGAAAACGGAAGTAAAAGCGTCCCATTTATTTGACAATCAAAGAACTCAAAATCCAAATCTAAATCTATTATATTATATTATATTATATTATATCCAATTAATTAAGGATTACATCGATTCAATAGTACTGGATTAAAGTGATAAATTTTGTTATCAATTTCACAAGTTTTTATTAAGTAAAATTAAGTTAAAAAGATCTATCTATCTATCTATCTATCTATCTATCTATCTATCTATCTATCTATCTATCCAGTACTATGCAAATGTTTTAAGCACCCTATTTTTTTTTTGTACAATTTTGTTATACGTGCTTATTTTAGGACTTCTGCATTGTCAACCCTGCTGAAAAAAAAAAAAAAAAACACCCAATAGAAACCATTAGAGAAATTCTGATACCATTAAATGCCATTAACAAATGTTGTGTGTCTTGGGTCATATTCTATTAGGATTTAATGGTTTGTATTGGTTTCCACTAGACATAAACATGCCACCAAGAGAACCCAACACATTACCAGTAGAGACCCATAAGGTCTATTATAGTTTCCATTAAAACAAATACAATTGCCATTATAGGCATTAAAGTCATTAGAATTTCTGTAATGATTTATACTGGGTTTTATTTATTTATTTTTTTCCAGAAGGGAAGTCAGTACAAAAATATTTTACATTTCCAAACATTACTTTTCCAACGAAAGAAAACTGTGTTACAGAACAATTTTGTATGTGAGAAAAGAAAGAATAATGGATGATGGTGGGTTTTGCTGCGAAACCAAACCAAAAAAAAAACAAGTGTGACAGTCGGAGTCTCCAAAAGAACTGTGGCAGATTCTCTAAGGTGCTCAGTAAAACTTAGCAGCTCATATCCTTATAAAACTGCACAAATTGTACCCGAGACTACAAATTTTAAAAGCAAGGGGTTGTCACACCAAATATTGACTTTGTTTAGTTACCACCATCTATAATACCTATATAGATGTGAACAGACTCAGGAGATGTCTTAAGAACGCAAAGAAACTGTGTCCATTCTGTGGTCACTGTTAACCGGTTAAATAGACAGCATTCCAACAGTTTTATCTTGTTTCCTTTTCATATTTAGTCAGTAGTTCATTGGAAATGATGAGACAACATTAGCTTTATTGGCAACATTAGCTGGACATCATTAATGGTCCCTGAAATGTGCCTATGCAGCTGTAGGACACATTTGAACTGTAGGACTGTCATATCACATCAAACCAGTGACTACAATTCCCACCCTGCACTGCGGCCTACAAACATGGCTGTCATGGACCACAATTCCTAGAACACATCTTCATTCTAATCATGCACTCCTGCATCCAATTTACACTCACAATCACACCACACAAATAAGAGACTGTTCAAACACTTAGTCTTTGTGAAGTATATGCTTAGTTGCCTTGTCACTGTCGTTACAAAGCCTTATATCATGTCTATTTATTCTGGTGTTTTGACCTTGCTTACATTTACGAATTTGTCTCTTTGCCCTGCCCTGTTTGTGCTCTTTGCCTGATCGCCTGACCTCTGCATGTTCATGATTATTGTCTTCTGCCTTATCCTTTGGACTTGCTGTTGTTTGATTAAACTGCAATACCTGCACTTGCTTCCATCTCAGCCTCCATGACGTGACAGAATACTTTGCCCCAACATGGAAGCAGCAGCAGAGCAAGGAGATCGTCATGTCAGCGTACATAGGGATGTCTGGCCACCATTCATGTCAGTCCAGTTTCCACAGTGGACTGACCTAGACCTTCCGGATCCAAATTATGGATTGTGTGACTACCCGAGGCAGTTCCTGTTCCACTGCCAAATGTACTTTTCAAGCCTGGGGAACCCCAAGCTGGACAAGAGGCAGTGACTCGGCTATATTGTGTCACGACTTTATGGCCTGGCCTACCAATGGGTGGAGAATCTGGCCAGTACAGGATCCAGTGGCCTCACCAATGTAACTCAGTTTGTGGAATTATTTCTTAAGTAGTTTGGGAATCCAGGGCAGAACTGCAGCCTGGATGAACTTTTGAGGGGAGTCAGTGTGATGAGCAAGCCCGATCTGCTGTTCCACACATTTTATGAGTGGATTGACAGGGCGGTCTCCACTGCTCAGCTCCAGCGACAGGCTGACAGGGCAGCAGTAGGGGTGACGCAGGCATGCAAGACTGAGGGCTGCCGTAAAGAAACCACCCTACAGTGTCCAACGTGCAGTCAACTCAGGATACATAAATAATATTTCTGCTCCCAGGAATGTTTCAAAGGCAGCTGGTGCACCCATAAACGGCTCCGTAAGAGAGCAAGAGCCGAGCTCAAGCTTGAGATCCACAAGGTGGTCTCACCTGCTGAGCTACAGCCGGAGGTCAACATGGTGACCTCCTCTTCAGAGCTCCAACTTGAGACCCACAAGGTGATCTCACCTGCAGAGTTCCTGCCGGAGGTCAACATGGTGACCTCATCTCCAGAGCTACAGCCTGAGATACATGAGGTGGTCTCCACTCCAGAGCCCCATCTCCAACTTTCCCCACATTTGGATAGTGCATTAGGGAGGTCAAGACTAAGACAAGAGTGCAGGTTTGGTATTCCTATCACACTTAGTTTTGCAGTATACTTGGACTGGAAGAGAGTCATGACACGTCCCTGTCCCAGGTTAAAACGGAGGATCTCAGATCTCAGCTTTGGCGTGTGATAGGACAATACTATGTGCTCTTCCATCTTAGTTCTGACCTCCGTAATGTATGGTATGAATTTGGGGAATATCTGGGAACATCAAAAAAATTTCAACCCCCCCCCCAAAAAAAAACCCCAAAACAAAACAAACAGTAAGGCACTCCTAGTAGTTCCTCCCTTGGTAAACAGACCTGAGGGAAGACGTCAGACAAGATTAAGTGTACTCTGCACGGATTAGAGTTACCAGGACCCACCCCTATATGACTATTTGGCATGAATAAGTAAGAATAAAGTGAACATTTGGCATAAGTGATGCAGCATGTCTTTTTTTTTATTTTATTACATAAACCTATATATAAATCATTCTGTTTTGTTACATTATACCAAACAAATTATGAATTTTATATCAACATACTTTGCAATGCTTTTCTAAATATATTTTAAATAGGTAGACCAATCTCATGGAGCTTTTTTATTTTTATTAAGATTTGTGATTAAATTTATACTTTTTTCTTTACTCATTATGAAAATTCATCATCTCCAAAAATGAGAGATGTCAATAGAGTAGACAAACTTCATGTATTTTTTGCTGTAATTATGACAAAATTAAAATGTACTTACAGCGATAATACACACTAATGACACGTCTCTGTCTTTGACCTTGAGGTTACTCTGTCTACAGAGATTCTTCTTGACTGGTATCAAGTAACAATTTAAATTAGTTGATCAGCCACTAGGAGGCAGCAGTGACTTGCAAAAGAGACCCGACTTTTAAAAATTGGATTGTAATTGAGTTGTGTTTATATTGTTTCATATTCACATGCACATTAATATGATGGGGGTAAATATCTGCAATAATCTGCATTCTCTTCCTTATAAGGTAAATTGTTCAGATTCTAGCTATTGCAATGCATTGTGTGATTTCATGACTGTAATGGATATAGGCCTATTTTGTTCTAATGTCGTTATCTATACATTTTCTATACAATCTATACATTTTTCATGTCATTCTCTTTAGTAGCTAAGGGTTCCCCCCCCCGCCCCCCGGGCATTGAAAGTGATACGTTGTTTAAAGACTAGATAATGGTATTAATGATAAAATATAACAATTTCAGTAGTTTATTATTATTATTATTATTATTATTATTATT
>JANDJT010000092.1:6337118-6356739 GCA_024331685.1 Stegophilus panzeri | reverse complement strand
TTCCTCAGTTTAAACATTTGATATGTTTTCTATGTTCTATTATGAATAACATATGGGTTTATGAGATTTGCAAATCACTGCATTCTGTTTTTATTTACATTTTTACACAGCATCCCAACTTTTTTGGAATTGGGGTTGTATGTATGTATGTATTTAATTGTGTTTTTATTGGGCACTCGATGTATGTGACTAAGGAGCAGTCTTGGATTGATTCATATATTTATACATATGAATGCATATAGTCTTCAAAAAAAAAAAAAAAGAAAAAAAAAAGTGAACTTCGGAAGAGTTTAAACACATTTTGAGTCTGGCCCGACCCCAAATAAATGAAGAAAATCCAGGATTTCTGACAGGCCAGAGATGTCTGCTCTTTTTCTGTCCACTTGTGCTTTGAACACCAGGTTTGGTAACAATTACTGCCCACAAATCCATTAGAATAATGAGAGTCATTCAGTGCAAAATTGATGTCACCTCTCTCTCTCTCTCTCTCTCTCTCTCTCTCTTCAGTTCTGTGGAAATTTATGCCTGGCAACTCATTACTTTAACTATTCTGAGCACATCTACTTGAAATTAGTAGCGTACATGGTAAATAGTCACCAGCATTCTCTCTCTCTCTTTCTCTCTCTCTCTCTCTCTCTCTCTCTCTCTATTACACACACACACACACACACACACGTCTCCGGCCCCTTGCAAGTGGTCCTGCAAATTCACAATATTGCTGAGAAACTTTTTGTCATCTGTAGTTACACTTTCTGATCATGGGGGCGCTACAGAGCCGTCCCCTGAAACATCTTTTTTTTGTTAATACTATTTATTTTTTCTGAAATCCTCTTCACTGTGCCAAGACATTATCTAACACAGAAACGGAGCCTCTATAACGCTCTCTCTCCCTTTCCAAAGCATCTGGTAAGCATTAGAAACTCTATGTTATGAAAACGAGTGCAACGGCAACCTAGATGAACAGCACACTGAGACACTGAGACATTCTGTTGAACTAGTAAGTCATATTTCTACATGCATTGGGGATCATTTGGATCCAGAAAGCAGAAGCAGGCCAATGAGAAGCTGCTTTGGGCTATATATGGTATGGCTTAGTTTACAGATTCAGCATGTACTGTACATAAAGAAGTATTTCAGTATGATCCTTATTAAAAGCGAGCTGTAATTCTCTTCTGGGTGGGCTGGCTACACTTCAAATTATGTCTCCAGGACTCAGTGTGCTTTTGGCTTAGAGGAACTGTCTGATGCAGCTTAATAGAAATCAGTTTACATTCATCAATCAGCACCGGGACAAAGGATACAAATCCAGCTGGGGCAGACTATCTAAATCCTTTAGGAGTGTCATCCTGAAGTTCTGTCTCCACAAAGAGAGATGTGGGGAATTCCCACACTCTCGTAATTGAATTGGGGCGTTTAGAGGCTCCAGACATCTCTGTAGAGTTGTAACAGCAATCCAGCATTGAATATCAGATGCTTGTCTTGTTTTGCGCTGCCATAGCACCCTGAGCTGGAGCATGATTGTGCACCCCTGCATGGATGGATACATGTATACTATCAGCAAGCTAAAGCCTGTACAACCCACTATACACCACACTAATCTCACACACCACTAGCTTCAATTAAGGAGGAAGCACACACAAAAACAATAAAGATCTGTGTTCTGGAAAGCGTTCTATCTAATGTGACTGACTACGCTGAGTAAGCACTGAGTGTATCTATCTATCTATCTATCTATCTATCTATCTATCTATCTATCTGTCCATCCCTCTTTCTCTGTTTGCATACAGTACCCGTGAACTGCCCAGAGGGAAAGAAACCACCTGGATTTAAAACAAACAAGCAGGACCACCTCTCTTCCCACTGCATTCCTGCTATCTTCCCTTTGTCTTCCCTTCCCTGTTCCCTGAGGACATTCCTTTCACTGCTTTGGATATGTCCAGACCCATCAATTCACAAAAACTTGAACTTAGCCAACTTTATGCACTCAACTGCCAATTTCATGGGATTATTTCTTGGCTGGATTTGTCATCCTAAACAATATGCTATTATGGCTCATAATAATGACTGATAGTATTTATGACCGGTAATGAAAAAAGTCGATCCAGTTCTTCATGAGGAGGATCATCATCTTAGACTCATCTCAGTACACGCCTTGTTTGTTTTGCTAAATCATCCCAGAGGTTTCTTTCGCGAATTACATTTAATGACAATTCAATTTAAGTGACCTTGGGTGTCGTGAAAGGCGTTTTTATTTATTTATTTATTTATTTTTAAATAAAATGTATTATTATTAATTCTCTTCCTATGAAATGAAAAACCTTCTCGAGGCCACTTAAGAGGTGCATATCAGCATAACCTGCTGTTTTACTTTTGTCTACATAAATCTCCTGCAACGAATATAATGTTTCAGAACACCTTTATTAAAGACAATGAAATGTGGCTATAGTCTGTATATAGCATTAAGACAACTGGCAGCTTTGAAAAAAAGAAGAGAAGACCATATAGATAGAGAATATACAGTACAGTAGGTTAAAGAAAGTGTCTGTGTTCTGAAGATTTCAGGCATGACACGTGAGCACTGTAAGATACTGTTTCAAAGTAAAAACCAAGCATTTTCGATCAGTTTTACTGCAAAGTACAGGCATTTCTTGCTTTAAACTGTTCTTAATTAGTCCGCTTAGCAGTTTTATGTAGAATGATGTTTCTTGGATGAGATCTTAACACAGCTGTGTGTGGTATGATATGCTGCCATATAAAGACATAAAAGAGCATTTTACATAGCCAAAGTAAATCTCTTCCTTCTCCCGTGCCTCATGCACCCCGTGTTTGGAAAGTGTAAAATCGCCTATGAGTTACATTTCTGTGTAGTGACGATTTAGTGAGCAAGGACATCTCATTTGGAAAATATATTTTCCTGCATCCTTAGATGTGAGGAAGGGACACAAGGAAGAAGAAAAAATGGAAGGTCAGTTAATGAAATAAGAAGAGTCTGTATCTGCCATTTTTCTTTACTTCCCGACTTACTTACATACATAGAGACAGGGAAGGTGGGGAAAATGTTATTGTCAGACAGCCAGTTGCTTAGGCAGGGCCAGTACATGATTTATTGCAACATCTGCAAGACGGAAAAAGGACTGCTTTTAATTATACAAGCCCCACCATGGGTCTAGGAGAGACAAAGGAAAGCATGAAAGTACTGAGCCTGAGAAGGACGGAACAAAGGTGAAAGTGGTGTAGTATTAGACGATGTTTACAACAGAGACGTGTGATTACACCATGAAGATCCAGTATTCAGTATTTAAGAAAAGAAATTCCAAGAATTATTTACAAATAATAATGTGATCCTGATATAAGATCATGTATAGAAATTGCTTTTTCCCCCTTTAAACAAAAGGACAGAGAAATCCATCAGGCTGCCTACAGCCATCTATTACTGCAAACATTCTGTGTCTGAGTCTCCACATCTGGCAGCAATGAGTACAAATTAGCTATGAAATTCCAAGTGTCTAACAGTAAGATAAGGCTGGGGCATGCTAAATTCATTTCCTCTGCTTAGTCACAGTGACGGATCAAAGGGTCATTCTGCTGTGCAGGCTTCAGGTCAGGGCCTGTGGACTCCATTTGCATAAAACCAAGGGTGCGTCTTATTTCTTTTTATGGGAGGCCTGCTCGTTTCCACGCTTCTTAGGTCCTCCCACTGAGGAAGTGACAAAAAGGGGCAAGAAAGGGAAACAAGGACAGGAGGAATCAAGAACCAAACGAAGCATCATTGCTCACAGACGCTTCACTTTAAAGTGACTTTACCTTTCGATGACAAGTTGTCCAACCGTATTAACTGTTATAACTGATCTGCAAATACAGAACAGGAATTACACTCGGAATTAACCCTAAACAAAACATTATTCACATACGCAGCAAATCACACACTTAAATGTTGATGATCAATGACGATCAGTGTTTTAATGTTTTGTGATAGTTCTTCCTGAGTCCCTTGTTTGTCCTGAGCAGTGTGCATGCGGTTCTTATTATTGCATTATTTATTGCTTTATTGCACTGCAAGGGGCAGTGGTGGCTTGGCGGTTAAAGCTCTGGGTTACTGATTGGAAGGTCGGGGGTTCAAGCTGCCACTGTTGGGCCCTTGAGCAAGGCCCTTAACCCGCTCTGCTCCAAAGGTGCTGTATCATGGCTGACCCTGCGCTCTGACCCTGTGCTCTGACCTCAACTTCATGACATGCTGGGGTATGCGAAGAAAAGAATTTCACTGTGCTGTAATGTATATGTGACCAATAAAGACTCATTATCATTATTTAATTTTCAGTCGAGGTGGAGCATTTATACTGTAGTCTTACTGTATGTCACAAGCCAACTTAAAAAGACTTCCGTATAGGAAGCACCAGCGTATTTTTGATCTAGAAGTCCCCTATCTCCTTATTTCTTCTTTACTCTGAGATTTGATGCTTCCTTAAACATGGTGGAATCCAATCAATTTCCAGAATTGCATCCCATAACTCAGATTGCTACCTCCTTGATTCCTCAATCGTAAGTCCTTCACCTGTGAGCCAGAAAAGCGAAGACAGGAAACGAGAAGGTGCAGTGAAAGAAATGAGAAACATGGGCTGAGGGATGTAGTAGGATATAGGAATCAAGGTGGAATCGATTAGCGTTTAGGGATGATGCTCAGGAGGATCCGATTCCAGAACTAAAGGTCCACAGACATACAGAGATTTGTGTCCCCTTACCTAACAAATCTCACTCAGTTCATTAAGGTCTTAGAAATTAGCTGATGAGTTGAAACAGGTGTTTAGTGGTGTCTAGAATTAAACTCTGCTGCACTGACACCCTCCTAAGACTAGACTGGTGTGAGCACTCACTCTGACTGGAAGATGATGGCTGATCCTGGATCTACTTTGCACCAGATTCAAGGAATGGCCAATTTCCTGTCTAGTTTCACTGGAGCCAGAAATCAAAGTGTAGTATTATTTTGGAATTTAGGTTGTTTTCCTTTTCCCTTTGTGGAAACTTTTTTTTTTTTTACTGGCTGTTTTGTTTGTGTCTCAGTTGGCTTCTATTTGATCAGCACACAGACTGTTTTGGGGCATTTTGACCATAACTTCTGTCTTTTATAGTGACTTGAAAAAAAAAACCCTAAAACACTATATAAAAATATTTGAGAGGTAACAATTTTTGATGAAAGCTGCTTTTGGGTTGGGTGGAAAATATTCTCATTTTTGGAACTGAATTTGAAAGAAAAACAAGGGCCAGAAGAGTCTATCCTAGACCTTACTTTCTTGATGATATGCTTTTTTTTTCTTGGTTTAATTGTTTAAAACACAACTCCTAAAATCTCAGTTTGGCTGCCAAACTAGCAAAATGTATCTGTACATTTTGACTTTTAAGAATTTGTTGATCTTCATGGATGAGTCGGGTCTTTGATCATTCTTTATTTGTTCATCTCTGTTGTTCATCACTATGTCAGCACTCCTCACCAGCTGTGCTCCAGGTGTTGGGCTTTGTGTGTGGTTTCCCTGCATTGCATTCTTCCCAGGCTGTTTGAAATGCTGCTGAAGCTTCCAACACGTCTAGTCCTCTGAGGATTTATAGCCCAATTTAGAGAACTGGGCTACGAAAGGGCAATGACAAAACTGGGTTTAAAAGATTCATCAAACACCTCGGTTTAAAAGTTGGAATTAGCCACGCACACACACACACACACATGCATACACAAGTACTGTACATACACATATACATATAATAACCAAACACATATCAATTTACTTTCAAACTAGAATTTGGGATCAGCCAAAATCACAATATCATTGACAAATAAAAAAATAAATAAATAAATAGACTTAATTTTCTTCTTCTATGATCTTCAGGAAATTCAGATGATGCAGCTTCTTGGTGTAACTTGTTCCATTGTATATTAAAAATAAACATTTCTAAGGGGTAAATGTGTTCATTTACCCCAAAGTTGAATGGATGAGTGTTGAGTGAATGTTGAGTTAATGGCACTAAAATGTACATTTTTCATAACCTATAATGTCTGACTCATGGCAAAGGAGGATTCAAGATTCACACATTAATGCCAAAATGTTTATGTATTTGAAGTATTTTTACAATTAAATTTCAAGCTAAAATGTACTTATTAGTAGGTGGGGACAGGCAACAGGCTGTGAAAGTGCTTTTACCTTTACATTACATACATATTTGTAAACGTAATATCAGTAGTACACAAACGGCACCCCGAACATGGAATCAGCCAAAAAGGCAACGCCCTAAAACCACTATTAGAAGCACAATAGATTTAAATCTCCACCACTGCTCAACACTAAACCTGGAACTGAGATGTTCATCTTGTTTTAAATTGAGATACAGAACTAGAGAAGTGCCTTTGCTTTTCAGTACCATTTTTCCCCTTCTTAAACCAACAGCACCAGTATCTCTTTCTGTCTAATAGCTAACTATAGCATTTTTCTCTCTCTCTCTTTTTTTTTTTTTTTTGCTTTGCTGTACTTACTCTAATGATCTCACCTGTGAGAGCGTGTACGTACACGTCTCCAACATGAAAATATAACGTCTATGTAGTTATGTATTACTGCATTTATCCTGTACACACACACACACACACACACAGTACTGTATTCAACACTATACCTTGTTTTTGCAGATTCGAAATGATTTGATTGGCTAAAAAAACAAAAAAAAAACCACCTCACAGTCCACCATAGTATGATCAGAGCTGTATGAATACAGTATATGCAGGAACAAGTGCATTTGCATTATCAGCTGAGTGTAAACACTGGATATAAATAAAGAGCACATGCAAATAAAATGGCATATTAATCCCAAATGCAGTGCATACCTCAATAGCTCAAATCCTAAGCCTCATCACTTGTAACTAGCTACATGCGATATACTATTATGATGTATTCTGATACTAGTTTCTCCAGAATTGTCAGTTTGTTTCAAATCATTTCTCTGTCAATATTTTTATTCAGTATTCATGTTTATTAGCTAGAAAATGTTACCCTTCTGTGCGCTAGTTAACTTGACACGATAGTGTAATGGTTAGACATCTTAGCTGATTAATATTATCTGATTTATGACAATTTCTTAAACCTTAAAAGTTAAAGTTAAATCCCTGAGTGATGCTATCCTCTAAAATTCTCTGGTATCCATAGAAACCAGTCAATAAGCATTATATGAAACTGGGTGATCAAACTGTGTTCCACATCTCCAAACTGGCAAGCATTGTCCTTGGGCTAGTAATGTAACTCAAAAAGAAAAAAAAAAAAGAAAAAAGAAAGAAGAAAGAAAGAAAATAAGTGGGTATATGAGGGGAATACTCAACATTAGGAGGCAGTATATGGAAACAGCCTGATAAGAATATAATGTTGTATAAAATATAAAAATTCATCTGCTCACTGTGCATTGGAGAAAGTAGCTCAAGGTTTCCATCGGATAAAAAAGGAAAATATGATAGGTCTACTGAAATGAAAATGCTACCGGACCTAAATCATGGTCTAATACAGAACCATCATAGAGGAAATTATTATTAAGCCACACATTTCAAAACAGAATGTATCAAAACCCCTAACTGCAGCACTGAGCAGGGACACGGCAGAAGGTGTGTTAAACCCCCATACACAAGCACGTTTACTTTGCGCACACTGTTTAAAGTTTAAAATCTTTCAAATGTGTTTTTTTTAGGTTACTAGGTAGGGGGCTGAATAGGGAAGCTTATGGCTATGTTTAGTGGTCTGTGTGGAACTTGGAGAAGCTAATAAACCTCACAACCACTGTCTCAACACCAAGACCAAACAAAAGGTGAGGAAAAGCAGCTGAGAGATGTCATGCTGTCCTTACCATCATCAAAACATGACATGGTGCTCCAGGGACCAAGTTAACTTTTGGGAATAGTCCACTAGGACAGACTTTTCCAGAGATGCTTTGAAGAATATACTCGCTCTATCATTCCTTTCCCATTTGAATGCCTTGACATGAATTTAAGAGAAGCAACAGGGACATTTATTCTAGGTTTAAAGACAAGGTTAAAAATGAATCAGAACAGTTGGTTGACTGTGTAGCAGCACATGTTTTATTATCAAAGAGTGATATGTGCAAAAGGGTGCTTTACTTGTAGCAAAAAAACAACAACAACAAAAAAAAAACCCAAAAGCATATGCATGGGTAACTAAACAGACTCACAAACAGAAATGGGCCAAACACTGTATTAGTTTGCAGGAATACATCCTTTAAAAAAATAAAAAAATAAAAAAAATAAACCAAAGTCACAGATGGAACAGATAGGTGAAGGCAAATGTAAAAGTCCTAAAATGACACAAGCCATATTATTACTAGAAGGAAAAAAAAAAAAAAAAAAAAGTACCCATGAGACGTGCTGTCATTTGCAAACACTGCACAGAAACACAAAGGAGTCTTTGTGTAGAAGAGGTGGACCAGCCATTACTATTCCCTTATGTTTGTTTTGATTATCTGACTCACGTCTGTTCATGACAACAATCTTCCCGTTAAAAAGTACACAAAATAATGGATCCTATTTACACTGTTAATTTACAAAATAAAATTAACTTTATAAAATGTATATATATACTTTTGATATCTGTTTTTGTACAAAAGAAACAATGGATATACTTTTTCATTTTTATTTTATTTCATAAAAAGACCCAACACTTTCAATCTTTTGGAAGGATTCCTCATTTTTACCTTTTACATTCAAAACCAGCGTGCACAAGAAGCGTCCAGGCTGAGGTAGAATTCTTTCATTTTGGTCCTCCTCTTTAAATAAACGGAGTGTGCAGTCTGTTTCTGTTTCTCTGCCTGTAGTGCTATGAACAGGCTTGAGAGCTCAGGGAGCTCTCCACTGTCCTGTTGCTGTCGGACGGCAGCTCGTACACAATGCTATCTTGGTCCGCCTTCAGATTCTGGGAAAGCGAATGAGTGGAGTAGTTGTCCTCGCGCTCGGAGTCATAATCGAAGGGCGTGTACAGGTTCTCATGAAGTGTCGCTCCTTTGTGAGAGACTGAAGTACAGAGGCTGGGGGAAAGCTCCTGTTGGGCCACCCATGGTGCTTTACCAAAAGTTCCTGAGGAGATAAATGGAAGAAAACTCAGTCATCAGAGCTGTGAATAGTTAATAATAATAATAATAATAATAATAATAGCTAATAATGTTCAGAATCAGAAAAAAAATCCACAGAAAGAAGAAAGAACATAGGAATTTACCCAGACAATAACATTTGACAAATGGGCTACTTGCACAAACACTTCCTCATTATAACCAAAACCAGCACTATTTTCAGTCCATACAGGATGTGTGTGATTTTCAAAATTTTTAGTGCTTTATTTTGTGGGAAAACTTCATGAATTTGAAATTACATGAAATAGTTTTGCATGGTCTTTCACATTGTTTGTTGGCAAATCAGACATTTTAGCTGTACTCATGTTCCATGCACGTAAATCAAAGGGGGCTTTATCTGAACACGCGTTGTGATGACACCACATGACGCATCTTGGCCCAAATCTGTGGCAAGTTTGAAAAATTGAAAGCTCCTGCGAATATTGCGAAGTTTCCTTGATTTTGGGTTCATTTCTGCGATCGCAAAATCCTGGAAGGACTGTATTTTACATCTGGTGTCTGCGAGAGCTCCCGGAAATGCAGGTCAGTGAAGTTCATCGTATATGTAAAAACACTACCGAAGCTCCTTTTAGTAAGCTGGAGAAAGTTGTCAGACCGTGTGCTTAATCGCACATAAACTACTATGAAGGTAAAGTGCCTACTAACGGAAACGAACAGTGCTATTGGAGACATGAGATTTTCAAACTGGAAATATGAGTACATGAAGCCCATACAAATAAAGGCGCATCTCAAAAAATGTTAATATCGAGGAAAAGTTCCCTTTTTTCACCCCCAACGCAATGTAATTCAAAAAGTGGAGCTTTCATATATTCTAGATTCATTACACATAAAGTGAAATATTTCAAGCCTCTTTTGTTTTAATCTCGATGATTACGGCTTACAGCTCATGGAAATCAACAATCCAGTAAATCCTTGATTTCCAAATGAAATGCAAAATTTACTTCCATCTTCCCCGTGATTGTGGTTGTGTGTACTGAGAGACTGAGAGATTAAAGGCTGAGGAAACCTTTGCAGGTGTTTTGAGTTAATTCGCTGATTACAGCTCTCCTCAGGTCGACATTTCTGTATTATAAATTCTTTATTATAATATTTTGCGATATCGGATTTTTGATTTCCGTGAGCTGTAAGCCGTAATCATCGAGATTAAAACAAAAAAGACTTGAAATATTACACTTTGTGTGTCATGAAGCTAGAATATATGAAATTTCACACATTTTTGATTAAATTACGGGGAAAAAAAATGAACTTTTCCACGATATTCAAATTTTTTTTTTTTAGATGTACCTGTATATGTGCTCATGGAAAAGTATTATTGCTTACAAGATATTAATTTGTTTTCAAAAGTGAGTAATTTGAATACACAACAGTTAAAAACCTCAGCAAAGCTGCTGCATCTGATACACTCGTATCAGCACCACATACAATGCAATGTCGGTGTCAGAGCTGCACCCCATCCCAAAAATAATATCTGGTCAGTGGTGGTGTTTTTCCCACTGATGCATGCGATAGAGGAGGAGTTACAAATTGTACACAGCATCTGATAGGCTTCGGTCAACGATTGTATTTTATACTTACAAACAAGTGTAAATGATCAATTGACCAATGAATGTAGCTATGGTAGTTGTACCTAATAATCTGACAAGTGACTGTATAACAAGAGTGAGATCCAAGACATACCAAACTAATGTAGATTTTAGTTTAAACTAAACAAACCAGAGTTGCCAGGACCTTTCAAAAGATACTTTTCTTTAACAGACTACAAGCTCCTGCTTGCTGAAATGATCTGCAGTATAAATGAACGTCTTGGAAGTGATCTAGACATGGACAGGACTACACATTCACGTGCAAATGTGGACAATATGATCATCAATGAATTTATTTATTTTTAACTCACCCATGTAGGAGCCAGAAGGGGGCTGTGACTGGATACATTCTCCCCCCTCACGCTGTACCAGCATCCCGGAGCTCATGTGGTCAATAGGGTCCGAGGACAGCGAGGGAGTGTACGTGTAATACTCTCGCTTTTTTAGGCCGGGGAGTGATGGGCTGTAAGAATCTCTGCACATAAGCCTCTGATCTGCAGCACAGCCTGGAGGGTAAAGGGTCAAGCATGACAACATTACCACAGTGTACGCACCACTCAAACACTGCAATGGACAGACCGGAGCTCATAGGCTTCATGTTATCATTCAATAGAGAATAATTCAATATCATTCACTCTTTGTCTAGTCTTTAATCATTTCAACTTCTACAAGTTCCAAGTGCACTACAGTGAGAAAGCTGAAACCTTTACCTACAATTTTAATCTGGCCGGTTTTCCCATCAAACGAGGAACTACCCAAAGCAAGAAAAACAAATAGCATTCGTTCTATAACCATATGTCTCACCTATATACGTGTCTGTGGGTTCTGGGCCATACAGGTTGCCTCTCCTCAGCAGTGTGCCGATAGGCCCTTGGAAATGGCAAAGCAGAGGATCAATGGCCACCTCCATGTCTGTTTCACTTCCTGTGTCTAGCTGACAAACACCTGTAGATATTGTAAAAATCAACGTTACAAAACCACTTCTCATTTATTGGCACCGGGCGTTTAGTGCAATCCTTGCAAACATAACATGACTTGAGTTTTCTCCTAGACTGCTGGAAGAGACTGGAGAATACACAGTATAGATTCTGAGACATTCCTCAGTATAGAACCTCTTTTGTGTATTCTCCTTGTCATCTTACCACACAGGTTTGCAGTGGGATATAGAGCAGGGGACTGGTAGGATCATGTTAAAGGCTTGATTCTGTAGTAATTGAATAATTTTTTTTTTAATGGATTAGACATACATTCTGGCCTTCAATACATTTAATTAATACTTTGGTGTAAAGGTTCTCGCAGTCTCAACCTGGTGCAAAATTGGACACCAAACACGTCGTCATGGATTGAGTACATCTGGTGTTAATTTGTTCCCCAAACCATTTGTTTGTTCCTGGTACGAAACAGGCATGCGTTTTACCTTTCATGTCCTTAGGCTGCAGGTAGATTCCTCCCAAGGAAGAGCTCACGTACTGGTAATTGCTGCCGCTCTCAGAGGGAACGTAGCCATCCTGGCGCTCTGCCAGTGTTCCCTGAGAGGACAGATAGCTAGGAATGTCTGATGGTAGATTGGTTTCATCTACAGAGGGCAACAAGTACAGATCTGTAAGAAATCCACACACTTTATGCAATTCTGTACATAAAGGATTACTCCTTAGCATTGACGCTCTATGCGTCACTTAGTACTGACCGGTGTTGGTGACACTGCAGTCCTCGTTGCGTCGGCGTGTGTGGTAGATGATGACCACCCACACCAGTGACGTGCCCACCACACAGCACACTACAGCAATTATGACGATGCCCACTGTAGTCCAGCCATCCTCATCTGATCCACTGCCGGCTGGGCCCAGTGCCCCCGTGCCTGCCTGGTTTGTCTCACAATTAGGGTTTGGCAAGACAGCTAGGCGCACATTCCCCCTCTCTGTGCCCAGTGGGTTAGACATCTCACAGGTGTAAGTGCCGGCATCAACCTCTGCTGCATCTACAATGATCAGGAGCTGGTTTCCAGCAGCAAAAAAATGCCGCTCGGTCAACGCTAGTGGCCCGTCATCCTTGGTCCAATTTAGGCGTGGCGGAGGGCTTCCACCTGCGATGCACTGCAGCACAGCAGTCTCGCCTCTTGCTACAGTGCGGTCCGTCAGTGGCCGCAGGAAAGAGGGCATTTCTAGGGGGTAGGGGAAATAAATCGGACCAGGATGTTAAGCTAAGATGTTCCCCAGGTCTGAACAAATTAAGCTAAAACAAATATGAAATTTACCTCTCCAATTTTTTGACATTTTAAGGTGATATTAAAGCTATTTCATAACACACATCATCAGACATGAATTAAGCTACCCAGTCAGACTAGCAAATATTTAAAACGCTGTAATAATCAGTGACATTTTCAAACACATTATGCACAAATATTGGATATTAAAAAATGTACTATAATTGACTCAGTGGAAAAAATGTTCTTGTGCCATGTCAAGTCACTCTGGAAAGCCTAAAATATTAATTCAAATTTAGAGCCGTGAGGTCAGCTTTGGCACTTGTTCTTGGCACAACCTTTGGTATGAAAGAAGGGCAGGCTCCCATCATTTACTGTGTTGCGAAGCCAGCGTTGAACCAGAGACATGTAATAGGAGCTTAAAAATGAAAGAGACTCCCAAACGCTAACATTTGTTCTCCTCTGGTGCGGCGGAGGGGAGACACACTAGAACTATAAAGGGCCGGCAAATGTTAGATACTTGGGTAGTTAATCACCAAAGTAGCCAAATGGTTTCAGTTTTTTTTTTTTTTATCATCAGATATTCATTTGCTCGTATGACCCGTTTCTACATTTCTT
Organism: Stegophilus panzeri; assembly: GCA_024331685.1. Taxonomy (NCBI): domain Eukaryota; kingdom Metazoa; phylum Chordata; class Actinopteri; order Siluriformes; family Trichomycteridae; genus Stegophilus; species Stegophilus panzeri. The sequence continues at coordinate 6,343,176 of JANDJT010000092.1, read as the reverse complement.
ACCTAGTACAGTTAATGTGGCATTCGCAGATATAGCGCCAGCTGTATTCTGGGCAGTGCAGCTGTACACGCCAATATCTTCCGTTTTCACTTTCACAATGAAGAAGACTGCATCGCTGGGCATAACATGCATCCGCCGCTCTCTTGCAGCTGGAAAGTCAGTGCCTCCGTCTTTCTGCCAGGCTATCTGAGGAGTTGGATGCCCGGTAGCGGCACACTCTAGCCGGGCTGTGGCTCCCACGCGGACCGTCAGATCCATAGGAATTTTAGAAAAGGACGGCAGCACTGATGAAGATGATATTGTGGTATTAGTCAATGGTAGAAAATAAAGCTTTTATTGCACTGCTTACTGCAAACATAACAATTCAACTAGATTTATTTCAAACAAAAACATTCCAAAGAAATCATTCATTTTCATCTTATAACTACATATACTAGCACTGCGCAAATGCAGAGAAACTTGTGCGGTATCATATCACTTACTGTGGACAGTAAGTTTGGCCTTGGTGGAATAGGTGGAGCCGAAGTAGTTGGAGATGACGCACTGGTATTTGCCCTCGCTGGAAGATTCCACATGGCGCAGCTGCAGTGTGGTTGTGTACTCAGTAACCTGGCTCCCATCGCCCGTTTGCGCTCTAAGATGAACCTGGTTGTGAACCTCTGCGTTGTTCAGTACCTCGTTGTCCTTCTTCCAGGCGAAGGTCATGGGCGAGTCACTGGAGCTGGCTGCAGAGCATACAAAGGTCACGTTGGTGCCTTTGATGGCTGACTGCGTCTCAGGCTGCACTGTGATTTGCGGTTTGGGGAAATCAGCTGTTCACAGAGGAGACAGTGAAAATTGTTTGGAGTGAATGATCAAAGCTGAACAAAAGTGAGTGTTTAATAGCGAGCACTATTCAAAACTTGAAAAGTCTGTGTTTTTCATTAGCTAAATAAGTTGCTAGGAGTAATCCATTACGAAATTTCTTCCATTATGAATTTTCCACCATGAGAACAGAAAGACGACCTCATGCTTGGTCAGGTATAACATGCTTGGAAAATGTGCACCAGGCACCTACTCACCACACACAAATTCGTCCTGGCTGACCGCAAAGACACTCTTGGCCTTCAATGGCTGTGGATGGGCACAGCTGGCGTTGCCCAAGGAGAGGAAGGCGTTCTCTGCCACCCACAGCGGGAACCACTTCAGCTGGCAGTCACAGAGCAGACTTGACGTGTTCAGGTGCCTGGCAGAGCACAAAATGGAAAAAGAAAGCGTAAGCGCACAGTCAGTGCATGAATATAGAACAGGGTAGAAAAGAATTTGGATTAATTCAGACATGCAAACCTAATCTCTTATACATATTTTCCTATTTTCTAAGTTTCCAAGCAACTGGACCTGGAATCATCCTTGCCAATTTAGGCAAAAAAGTAAATAAATCAAATAGACACAGTGGAGGGATGAAGCAAGTTTAAAAACGGGATACCACTTAATTCCTTGGCGTGAATGATAATCAATCAATATTTAGTCAAATTCAGACCAACAATCTATCACACTGAAGCCATTTTCGTTATCTAGACAACAGTTAAAAAAGTCCGCACCGGCATCCTCTCTCCCATTTTAGAGAATGGGGGAATACAGAAATGCATGGCAGCCATTTTCGTATAGTGAATCAAATAACCACAAATACTGCTCTAAGTCAAGAGTTTTTCCTGCTTTTCAAAAATGAGATACCACCAAACAGATCAGGTGAAATTACATTATATACATTCATCACACTTACAGTTCTTCTAGTTTTTTCATCTGGGAGAAGGAATTTCCTTGAATTGACATGATGGCATTGTTGCTGAGGTCACTGATTTGAAAGAAGGGGGAAAAAAAACAACAACATGGTGTTAGATCTGCTTAAAAGAGGCTTTGGGATAGAAGTGAGTCAGTTTCATGGCTACATGTACTCACAGGCGCTCCAGCAAGTCCAGTCCTGTGAAAGACTTCTTGGTAACTGATCGAATTTGATTCCCCTGAAGAAAACTAAAAGCAAGTTGGCTGATTAGAAAATATCTCCTTCATTGCTTCGTCCCCCCCACCCAAAAAAAAAAAAACCCAAGAGTGACAGGAACTCACAGATTTCGAAGACCGTTCAGTGCAGAAAAGGGTCCATTCATATCCTCAATGGTCCAGGAAATCTCATTATATTCCAGATCCCTTTAGTAAAACAAAACTATGATGTTAAATGTCACGCCTTATTTACAACCTCACACAACGTGTTGGCTAGTACTCATCAAGGCACTGTATTTGTGTGGAAAGCAAGGTAGTACTTAAAGCAGCTGGCGGACACACCAGATACTGACTGTTACTATTGATATTGACCCCCATTTGTTCAGGGACTTATTATTCCATTTCTGTTCATCAAATGTCTGTGAAACTTGTTCAGTTTATGTCTCAGTTGTTGATTGTGGGAATCTTTGGCTAGCAATATAATGATCATACTTTTCACATTATTTACACAAAAAATTTGGCTAAACCACGTTAAACTTCAGTTAATGAAACCTAAGAATGTTGCTATATTTAAACCACAATCTCAGTTAATCTGTCCTCACATTTAAATAATGAAGGTAATAAGTGAAATTTCACTTCCACTATCCTCTGATGACTTGTATTTACCCACTGCAGAAGGAGGGACTCCTATTTTGTCCCATAACCCTCCCTTTCACCAAGTTTAACTACATTCAAATAGCTAGTGTCCTCCCCTGTGAGCCTGGTTACAAATGAGTGAGTTAGGGAGGGGACTGAGTGAGCACACGTGTGCACATATTCGCACACACACACACCTCTTCATGCTCAGTTACCATTTGGTTCTGTTTAAGAAAGCCCAGAGAAAGGAGGAGAGGAAAGTCGGGGGAGGGGAGGTATTGAGTTTCAAAGTGAATGAACACCGTAGAAATTTACTTAAGCAGCAAATCCATGAGATATATTGCATTGTCGGTTAGATATTCCCACTCTGAAAGTGTCCGAAAAGAAGGAAAGACACAAGAGATGCACCCGAGACGCCCAACTGCTGCTACAGCCATATGTTGATTTTACTTCTGAGGTCTGATAACAATACTCAAATGCCAAAAAGGCTGAATCAATATAAACCTATTCCTGGAAGTCAACTGAAGAGTTACTGAACACAACTGATCCAGATTACTTGTTCAAACACAGAATGCAGATGTCCAGTAACAAGGCTGATGTCCACTCTTATGCAATGATTTAAAGCCCTAGTGTTTAGAGAGTGTGTAGAGTGATGACAGGCGCAAGGAGCTGGCTCTGTTTCTAATCTGTTGTACTCACAGCGTGTGCAGACGGGTGAGGTCTCTGAAGGCTCCGTCAGCGATGAAGCTGACCTGGTTGTAGCCGATAAAGAGCTGCTTCAGCTCGCTCAGGCGCATGAAGCTGCCCTCCTCCAGACGTACCAGCTGATTAGAGCTGAGGTCGCTAAAATACCCGGAAACACGAAACGCATCAGACATCTTACACTGACCGAGACAACGTAGTTTTGGGCTTGTTACATGTACCAGGGTATGTACTAATATGAGAAATATGCCATACACCTATGACCTGATTAGAAGTTAGATACAAGTGTTTACAAGTGAATGAGTTTTCCTAAAAATCAACAGGATTTCAAGGAGTATGTAATCTATTTACAATCTAAAAGATTGTTGGAATATTTTTGTAAAATCTTTTTTCACATCAACAGTGACTGATTCGCAATTATTAAGTATTATTATGTTGTTCAGAAGGTCTGACACCAAGGTTAATTTTGTTGATGAAAACTATGATTAAAAGATGTTTGTCCAAAGAAAATGAAGACTAAATGAGACTAAACTAGAGATGCACCGATACTAAATTTCTCAGCCGGTACCGATAACCGATAATTCAGAATGATATCGGCCGATACCGATAGTTCTGCCTTTTCTGCCTTCTTTTAAATTAATAATCATTAATTCCACAATTCTGAAAGAACGGCAAATAAAAACTTTATTCTCTCCATTTCAACAAGTTGTTTCGATTGGACTCGACGCCGCTTCACTGCTGCCGCGTCCGGTCTGAAATTTTAGCAGTGCAGAGATTACAAACTGCAGTTTTGTCGTCATTCCACACAAGAGACATCTTCTTTACACACAGCACGAAATCCATGTGTTTTCCCGCCCTCTTTAACCGGCTCTGATCGTCGGATGTTTTTAAACTATCGGCCGAGTATCTGCCGATACATTGGTGCATCTCTAGACTAAACATATCACACCCGGTCGGTTAGACGATGTGAAACTTTTCCCCCATTAGCACATTCAGTTTGCAAAGGCGATTAAACAAAGGAATTAACAGAGAAAGAAGAGGCACTTATTAGACTCACTTAGATGAAGAATATAAAAAAAAACTAAAAAAAAAAAAAGAAAGAATACAAGACAATCAAACGGGTAGGGGATAATTCCACTAAAAAGAAAATCGACTCTGCGGACTCTCGGTAAACAGATGACCAAACATATCAGATCATGACTATAAACAACACTGCCATCAACTACCATCAACCTGCTTACTAAAGCAGTGAAACGCCCCATATTTCTATTCCCCTCTCTTCCTCTTAAGGCCTAGCCCTTGCTTTAAAGTTGAGGAAAAAAGGAGAGGAGAAAGATTGAGAGAAATGAGACGTACAGCTCAGCGAGTTTCTGACAGGGTTCCCAGGGGTCAGCTTTGATGCGACTGATGGCGTTGTGAGCCAGATGTAGATTCTGCAAGGACGACAGCCCGTACAGCCAACCCTTACTCACTTCGGTCAAATTATTGTACTCCATCTGCCTGCTCAGACACAAACATATATTAAACATATATTATTCTCCATCTCACAACAATGCACTTATGATCTACCCATTTGTAGCAAATATGTGAGAATAATTTCCCAACGCTTCATAGTTATTGCTCTATAAATGATTAAAGCGTGTGTTATGTCAGCGTTAAACATAAACCTTTATATATAAGATATCAAATATAATGAGCTTTCTGAATACTGCTATCACAACATCAGTGCACTCACAGGATATCCAGTTTGCTGAGGCCCCAAAATGCTCCGTCCAACAGACGTACGATGCTGTTCCGCTGCATATTTAACGAGCGGAGTGCGTGAAGGCCGTTGAAGGTCAAGCTTTTGATTCGTCGCAGCCGGTTCCTGCTCAGATCTCTGCCAATCACAGCCGGCAAAATGTTAAGCAAAGGCGGCATGTATAGTGAGAATCTCCGGAGCTTTCGCATGTGTAATATGCACTGGGCCACTTACAGGTGCTGAAGGTTGTCAAGCTGGAAGGTTTTGGCAGGAATGGAGTTCAGACGGTTCCGGTTCAGTTTCAACACCAGCAGGGTGTCGGATAGATTCTTAAAGCAGTCCGGCTCCAACACAGAGATGCGGTTGTTATTCATGAACCTGAGCAAAACACAAATATGAAGCTTGGCTTAGCATCACTATCAAGATTCTTGCTAAAATACCCGAAGAAACAGAGTTTCTCCACTGTAATGAATTCCACTTCTGTGTTTGTATGGCTAAACTCATGCTCTCATAGGGCTGTATTTGAAATGTAATTCTTTCTGTCAATTGCAATACGATGTAACAATTTCAAAATAAAGCAAATAAAAAGAAAGACTAAATGGCAAGCACTCAAATAGATATTCTAATGAGAGACTAATAGGCTTTACTGCCAACATGAACGGTCCTTGTTACGCCAATCATGCCAAATACGACTTAATATGGCTTCTTATTATGGTTGAGCTTATAAAATATAACATCCTATTTTGGAACCAGAAGGCATGCTTTTAATTCAATACTTGGACTTGTGGAATTAATCAAATAAAATTGGTTTTCTTAAAATTAATGCGCACACCTCAAAAATAAAAAAACAGATAAAAGGATAAAGTAAGCTGCTTGGTGAGCTTAAGTTTTGATCATAATTTAATCTATGTAAATTTTTTCCAATTAAAATGCTGTCTCATTCAGGTTCCTCCATGCGGGGGATGGGGGACGGGGGGGGGGGGGGGGGGCGCGGGGGGGGGG
>JANDJT010000092.1:6307994-6337018 GCA_024331685.1 Stegophilus panzeri | reverse complement strand
ATCGCTCTTGAATAGCGTAAGTATTTATGCTACAGACTCATTGATCGCATTCATAGTATAGAGCAGATTAGTAATATAATCTATAAGTAATAATCAGTTATGTGATGTACTGCAGAAAAGTATTTTTAGATGACAGTGTAATATTACACACATGCCTAGTGTACAGTAAGTACAGCAAAACTAAAGTGACCGCATTGTCAGTTAAACGGTATACCTGGATATTGAATATTCACAATATTGTCAATTTAACGCCATATCAATACTGTAAATCTGAGCTGTGAAGCTAGTAAGCTGTTTAAAGTAAACAAAAGTCAAGAGCACAATGTGCTGATGAAGCCTGCTCACAAGACAATTACAAAAACATATTGGACTCCATGCAGTGTAATTATATTATAACAGTTAAAGAGGATTGTGGTGTGTAACTAGCATCATTACATGTCTAGCATTTCTGCTGTATTTACTGTACACGTGTTTCCTTGATGAGATGAACACTGGGTGTGTGTGTGTGTGTGTTTTTTTTGTTTTTTTTTTTTATCCAAAAGAAGACAAACCACTTACAGGTTTTTCAGAGGCAGAGAAGGGAATCGCTTCACTTCCACCAACTTGTTACTGCTGAGGTCCAGGATCTCCAGGGCAGACAATGCTCTGAGCTGCTCCGTTGATATGCTCGAGATCTTGTTATTAGCTCTGGAAAAAATTAATTCCAGAGAAACAGCAACATTAACATTTCCCAAACGGTGGTCAGCAAACTCATATTTGCACTAAGACTCATGCAGTGACAATGAGCGGTCTCATTTTAACCTTCCCGCAGTGGTGGATCCCAGAAGCCAGATTATAATGTCCTTAGTCATGTTCTTGGAGAGTACCACGAGTTTCTCTTTCTGTGAGTGTGTGCGCGTGCGTATATGTGTGCACACTGAGCTACCCCACGTCCGCATTTCATGCAACAGGTCAAAACAGCTGAATGCCAGAGTGATGTGTTATTTTGTTTATAAAGTAATTACTTACAAGGTATTCAAAAAACTGCCAATTACTTGGTCAATGAATAGTATTCCCTCAGTGAAAGCATGCCATAGCCAAGACCGGCAATTTCCTGGGTTGCACGCCTCCTAAATTGCAGTGCATGAGCTGCCTTTGTTATAAACAGAGACCGTACAGTGCTGCCTTTGTATACGTGTGTGTGTGTGTGTGTGTGTCGGAGAGAGAGAGAGAGAGAGAGAGAGAGTATGAAAGAATGTAAAGGCAGGAGCGAGATGAAGCTGGGGATAGGGGGGTTGCTTAAAACGTGGTGCTGCATTCAGTGATCCTATCAATAAGGATACACTTCACTGAAAGCAGGCATACACCAGGAATCCCCATCATTCATCTATTTGTCTTGAATTGAACACCTGTGTGGCGACTCACCTGTACCACTCAATCTACCTGCTGTCACACAATTTCAAGCTCCATTACTACATATTCAGTACACTCTATGCCACAGACCCATTTCCCCTGCAGCCATCCACCCCTCCACCACCTCTTCTCTTGTTCGAAAAGAAATAAACCCCTCCTGGCTGTCAGCAATAGTAAGCCACCCACAGAAAAGGGTACAAGCTGCCCTTTTGTGTGCAGATTTGCACAGGGCTTTTACATGCACCATGGTCACACCACCTGGGGCTCTGTCTTCACCTTACCCACTGGCTGCTGGCCTGCATCCTGAATTTCCAGTTTTTCTTTCAGAGGCCAGAGAGAGGCAAAAACGACAAAAACCCTAGGCCTCGTGTGAAACCTCTACCGACTGCCCGGGCCTCGGGAACAAAGCGGCTGCAGGGCGATTTCCTCAAGAGGGATTTCCACCCACCTGTATTTATGCGCATTTTTAAATGTGTATCTCTGAACTCCCACTACTGAAAAAGTGGTATAGTGCATCAATACAGACAATATTTTAGTATAAATGTGAATTTTTCGGATTCACGCAAACATCATTCTATCCACTGATACTTTGAATCTGCATATTATACTGAACTAAATATTAGGTCAACACCATACACTCCCTGAGTACTTTATTAGAAACATCTGTACACCTACTCGTTCGTGTAATTATGTAATCAGCCAATCATGTGGCAGCAGTGCAATACATAAAAACATGCAGACACGGACCAACAGCTTCTGCTAATATTCACATCAACCATCAGAATGGGGGGAAAATTGCGATCTCAGTGATGTTGACAGTGGAATGATTGTTAGTGCCAGACGAGCATGTTTGAGTATTTCGATAACTGCTGATCTTCTGGGATTTTCACACACAACAGTCTCTAAACTTTACTCAGAAAAGGTGCAATAAAGAAAAAACATCCAGTGAGCGGCAGTTCTGCGGACAGAAATGCATTGTTGATGCGAGAGGTCAACGTAGAAGGCCAGACTGGTTCGAGCTGACAGAAATACAGTAACTCCGATAACCGCTCTGTACAACTGTGATGAGCAGAAAAGCATCTCAGAATGCACGACACATCAAACCTTGAGGCGGATGGGCTACAACAGCAGAAGACCACGTCAGGTTCCACTTCTGTCAGACAAGAACAGAAAGCTGAGGCTGCAGTGGGAACAGGCTCAACAAAACTGGACAGATGAAGACTGGAAAAACAAATGATGAATTTCAATTTCTGCTGAGGCACACAGATGGTACAGTCAGAATTTGGGGGCCAACAGCATGAATCCATGGACCCAATCTGCCTTGTGCCAACAGTCCAGGCTGGTGTAGGTGGTGTAATGGTATGGGAAATGTTTTCCTGGCACATTTTGAGCCTGTTAACACCAATCAATCACAGCTTGAATGCCAGACTATTTTGAGTATTGTTGCTGACCATGCACATCCCTTCAAGGCCACAATTTACCTTCTTCTAACGGCTACTTCCAGGATACTAATGCACCATGTCACAAAGCAAAAGTCATCTCAAACTGGTTTCATGAACATGAACAGGAGTTCGGTGTTCTTCAGTGACCGTCCCAGTCATCGGATCCGATTCCAATAGAGCACCTTTAGGATGTGGTAGAACGGGAGATTTGCAGCATGAAAGTGCACCATAAAAATCTGCAGGTATTGCATGAGGCGATCATATCAACATGGAGCAGAATCTCAAAGGAATGTTACAAACATCTTGTGGAATCCATGCCATGAAGAATTGAGGCTGTTTTGAGAGCAACGTGAGGCCCTACCCAGTATAAGTATAGCGTTCCTAATAAAGTGCTTAGTGAGTGTAGGTTAATTGTTGTGGTGTACTATTTTGACTTTATTAACCAAGTATTAAGTGTGCAGTTCTGGACATAACCCATAACTGTTTATGTATGGCAGAGATATTCAAATTCCACTTTGTCGTGCACTCTTCAGAATATTCACATAGAAGTAGTTAACAAAAAGCGAGTGCTTCTAGAAAATGTTTTCTACTACTGCCTTTTTGCAAATCTGCAACATACATTACTAAACACAACTTTGATTGGCAAGAAGACCTAGAACCTGCTGTAGGCAAGGCAGATATAACACTACAAGATATAATACTACAATTGTGTATGCACTTTATTTTGTGGAGGGGCTGAGGTGCAGTTTCGCCATAGTTTGTTTTTTTTCCATGTAGCATTGATTATTACCCATGACATAGTTCTTGATTAGCAATGCTGGAAGCTTGAAAAGAAATATGGCAGACCTTCGAGTTTAGGATGACTGCTGTTTATATCATATCATATCAATGCTGATCTCATAATAACCTCATAAGGACCTGATCACTAGCTCCTGGATTGGAGGAGTCCAATTGCTCAACACCATTCACATAGTCTGTGCTATATCGAATGTTTCTTCGCTTAAAATTTTTCCCCCCCGCCTGCCCTTTTCTGCACTCTCAAACGCCAACATCGGTGCATACAGATGTGTGTGAGAGAGTTCCAGACTGCCTTATCTCTTAATCTTACACTCCTTCCAGCCCGGGGTGCACACAGACAAGCGCCACATTGTGCCACGAAAACGCACACTTCAAATTTGTTCAGCCAAATTTGGGCAAATAAGCTCGTTATACATCATTACTCGAATGGTTTCAGGCTGTGGCCAGTCAGCCCGAGCTACCTCCATTTTCATACGTCACTGCAACGTAGAAATGTGCACAAATGTATTTTTAGTAGTGTTGAAGGTGTAGCTAAACACATTACGCAAGTGTTGAAAACATCAGGAGGCTGTTCTATATAGAACTACAACATTATGGACATTTAAGGTCTTTTAGTTACAAGACTTTATAATGCTTCATACATATATCACCTGTACATCGTCTCTTCTTTTTTTTTTTCTTTTTTTTTGCCTGTGTGAGACAGAGCACACAAGATTTATTATTATTTATTTACTCAAAATACACCAATGCCCCACCACACACACCATGAGCATTTAAAACACCTCCATATGAAATAGAATTTCAGCATACTTTCCCAGTGAAGACAGGATAAAGTCTGCGAAAAGAATTAATAAGATGGCTACAACTACGGAGCCTTCCTAAGCCCCCATGCAACTTTTCACTGTTGTCCCTTTTTTTCCCTTTACCTCCCCTTTTCTATGTGGGTTACGAGGCAAGGAAGGGGGAGGGAGGGAGGGAGAAGTGCTGGAGTATCGAATGCCACTTAGTTCTTATTTAAACAGTAAGGCAGACATAGCGGCAGCACTCATCGACTTGCCTGACCCCGAAGCCCAGAGAAAAACAAATGCTGATAACTCAACAGCTGGGAGCAATTCAGTCATTGGCGTTTAACAAAATTGAACAATTTGCATGGAATTTGGTTGGAGGGGTTCTCTCGTCCGATGAGGCCAGCTTTATTCTATCCTTTGATTGGTATTATGGCTAAATTATTATCATCATGATCATCATCAAATATTAAACACTAATGCTTAATGATTTGATACTCATCACTAACCTTAATACAAATCAATAGCTGTATGTAGTATATTAGGATGCGAGAACGTGATAAAACACTATTATATTATCATACATTATATAAGAAAAGCTGTACACGTTTGTACGAGCTTACAGTCCATGTCAACTTCTGTTCATAATTATCTTCTAGGGTGAAATAACCAGCATCTAGATTTCTGAATTTCTTTTTTTCTGCCATTTTCTTCTGGCTGGTTTGAGTTAAGTAGGACTGTATTTAGTAGAGGTCAACCAAAGTCCATCCATCCATCTGTTTTCTTGACTGTTTATCATACACAGGGTCGCTGGGGGACCTGGAGCCTATCCCAGGGGACTCAAGGCACAGGGCGGGGGACACCCTGGATGGGGTACCAACCTATTGCAGGGCACAATCGTGCACACATTCACACACTACAGACAATTTAGAGATGCCAATCAGCCTAGCGTCCGAAAGCGCGTACTGTGACGCTGCGTACTGCATTCGATGCAGAACCTACTGCACGGCCGTTGAAACAGTACGTACTAATAATCAGTACGTGTGTGTAGTATGACTACGATCCCGGACATACTACAACCGCCATGTTAGCTTTGTCATGTGACCTTCGATGTCATCATGAACACAAAACTCTTAAAGGGACCACAAGATTAAATCAACCGCACTAACTGCAAAATGCGCATTAGGAAAGCTAACTGAATTAGCAATTTAATGTGAACAGTGTTAATAGGCTGATTTTTTTTTTTCCCTGAGCTCATCTGCTCTAGTCCCGTTGCCTTATGGGATTTTTGACTGAGAGTAGTATACTTCGTATACAAAATTTCGCCTGAAGCAGTACGCCATCAGGTATTTCTCGCCTACCGAGAATTCGGACATACTACCCCTCCGGCGTACTGCTTTTCGGCTACTGTGTAGTACGTGATTTCGGACGCAGCCGAAATTTTTGGACCAGGGGAGAAAACCGGAGTACCCGGATGAAACCCCCGAAGCATGGGGAGAACACGGAGACTCCTCACACAGGACGGATGCGGGATTCAAACCCCCAACCCTGGAGGTGCAAGGCAAATGTGCTAACCACTAAGCCACCGTGTCTGCTCCCCGTTCTAACCCAACCACAGAAACTAAAGTGAGCACATGATGGTGAGAAACTACGCCTTACAGCATGTTTTTAAAAGTGGTGAAAGCAATAATAATTACCACTATTCAGATCACTGCGCTCTAGACCGAAATATGTACTTCTGTGTAATTAACCATTTATATAATACTTGTTATTTGTACATAGACACAATGAAACGCTAAGAATCTAGCTTATGTTTTTCTTCGTGACATTAGAGAACAAACCAGATAAAATATGCGCACTGCAAACATACGACGCAACATTCACGACCCGAATTTTCTCACAAAAATAAATGCGCTGTGCCACTGTGTCGTTCCTACATGCTTCTCGAGCACTAGCACTTTTCACAAATGGCTTACATCTCCAGAGAGAGACAATCGATCAGATATGCCCTGGTCAGGAAGAAAATTGTAGCTTTTATTTATATTTACGTCGGATTTATGGATTTCTCGAATCCACCATTTATAAATGATGCTGATCTTTTAATCACGGAGATCTCTGTTCACTTTTGAAGCTGCGTTGCCAGGGGCCTTTAACATTTATGCTTGCCTCCGTTTCTATTCTTTGACACACAGTCAAGTGCTCACACTCTTTTCTGCTGGCTCACAGCAGTCACGGTTCTTATTACAGGCGCCACTGCAGAAGACGGAGTCATCAGATGGCTTTGCCAGCTTCTGTTCTCCTTCCAGAACGAAATACCACACACATGTGCACACAAACCTACTAGGAAAAAATGTAAATCGCTGATAGATCCTCGACTGGGCTTTATAAACGTGCTGATTTTTGCAAAAGACTGTGTGCGGTAAAGTATTAAATAAGCCAAACATTTTCTCAGACATCTTAGGAAAACTTTTTTTTTTTTTTTTTTTTTTTTTTTTTTTAAAAGCAGCCTAAAACGACAGCTGGATGATGTAACATTAACTCTTTTACAAAAAATTCATCCAAATGTTATTAAAGAGTTCGAACGAATTTCCAAATGCATGAAAGTAAAGGCTCACAAGGACTGATTGGGAAAAAGCCCTAGTGAAAATCGAGCACACCAAATTACCCAGTGAGGCAGTTTCCAGAGCCAGCTATTTCCTCATTCACACCTGCACGTAGCAGATACTGTGTGTGTGTGTGTGTGTGTGTGTGTGTGTGTTTTTGAGAGAGAGAGGGAGAGAAAAGCAGATCCATGCGAGTCCGCACTTGAACAGCCCTCAGCAGTAGTTCCTGTCACAACTTGTTGACTCAGTGTCTGGGGAGGATATAATGTCTAGCTCAGTCTGGCTCACTCATATAGAGTGTCTAGTCTCTAACTTGATCATACACCCCCCCCCACCTACAAAAAAAAAAAAAAAAAACCCAATCAGTGTGATGTGTTTCTTTGATCTGTTTCTGAAGTGTTAGCTTAAATAAAATCTAGACTTGCTGTCCTAGAACTGCATAGCTATCTCTTTACTCAAAAAAAAAAAAAAAAAAAAAAAAAAAAAAACGGTCACAAAAAATCCAATTCACACCTGAAGCATTTCTTTGCTGCACGTCTCACAGAACAGATAAGCTATCGTTCTAACCAGTGTTTCAGTCCACAATCCGGCTCAGCGAGTCGACAAGCGGTTGTATAAAAATGTAAACGCTTTCAACGCTTTTTATGCTTCATGTTTCTCTTGACTTGAGAGCGAAGGTGAAGTCATGCACATTAAAGCCAAGATGGGAAACTGTAGGTAGAAGTTTACTGTTTTATTCTTGGTGGTATCACAAAAAAAAACAACAAAAAAAAAAAACTAAGCATTGTGCATTGGAGGGAATGAAGGTTAAGTCTGCACAAAGTAAAAAGTTTTGTATTCTCGGGCAGACTGTACTGCTCATGCACTTTAATGACATTTTGATGCTTTTTTAAATGTATTTAAATAATGGCACAGCACGAGCGATATGTAAAACTGGGTGTTTGACAAATATAAGGAGAACTACAATTAAAAAAAAAAAAAAATACAGATTAACAAAAATATAAATAAATGAAAACACTCTCTCTTAAATAATTATGGTCAGCCAGCATTTAAAATGATCAGACGAACAAGTCAACATTTGCAGTTTGAAAGTTTGAGAAACCCAACAGCAGGATGCATGATACACCTGACGAGCTGAAATGACCAGCGAGTTGTAGACCAGCAATTTACCAACTGATACATGAGAATCACGGGAACAATGACAGACTTAACGGCGAAGGACATGCTGAAAAAGTACACGGAGGAAAAATAAATAAACAAACAAACAAACAAACAAACAAACAAACAAGCATACTCACAGAATGAGGGTGCTGATATTGCCAGAATAAGGGCCAAAATCCGGCATCGTCACAAATTCGTTGTTATCCAGCTCTCTGCAAGGCAAGCACAGATGTGGTCAGCACAAAGGGGGGAGAGAGACGATAAAACACACGTTCGTTAGGTGGAGAGCGTACTTACATTTCGGTTAGGTGGTGCGCTTGGGAAAGCAGCACTTCAGGAAGTGTTCGTAATTTATTATGGCTCAGGTCCCTGTGGAAAAAAAAAAAAAAAAGCATTCATCAGAGTCGGGCATGCATCACGGCAGGGGGCTTTTCATCACACGCTGCACACATTAGCTCCTTGCTCAAATGCACAAGGGAGAATTCCTGCAGCGCTTGGTTTAAATAGCGTTGCAGATAGAGCGGACTAGGCACCGAGACATATTACGCCTGATGAATTGAACAGGCCGCTGCACTGCAACACTCGAGCACGATATCTAAATGGAGATCAGCGTCAAGCGATGAGAACACGATCGGGTCCATCTGCGTAACCGTTTATATTCACACACGTAACGTGAACAACATGCGTTGAGGTGAAATTGAGTCATGTCTTTCCTCAAATTCCAAAATGACACGTATATACCGGAAGACCAAGGATGTTCTTCCTCTCGCTAAATTCTCTGATATCTAGCGCTGCAACTAGCGATTATTTTCATAAACCGATTAGTTGGCAGATTAATCGGAGGGGGGGGGCAAACTTTCAGGTTAGTAAAAAACTAATGTGTTCCATTTGAGACGATATGACCTTTCTAAAATTCATACACTAGACCGGTGGCTCTCATCCTTTCGTGAGCTTCGGACCCCTAGCATATTTCGAACAATCCACAAGGACCCCCCTCACTCCACAACAATTATAGGCTATATATTAAGCAGTCATTTCTATATATGTTCCTTTATTTTACTAATATTTAACATGAATAATATTAACATTAAAATTGAATCAAAACATTTCAAGATTTTATTTGTTACATTTTATTGTTGGTGTGAGATTTTATTTGACTCTCTGAATTAACCTTTGTTTATTTTATTCATCAATGCGACACTTGAACTTGTCGATCACACATAGGTTTTTGCAAATTATCATCTCATTTGTAAATAAATTTAAAATAAATCCGTCAGTGAACGATCGTCAGCTCAGCTAACGTGATATTTGCGAATAACCAACTTGATTAATTTTAAAACATCTCATTTGAATATGTTTTGATACATTTAACAAAAAAAATTATATTATATAAAAATAATGTTATTTAAACATTTTTAAAACTTTCCTACGGACCCCCTGCACTGACGCCCCCCGAGAAACACTGCACTAGACGGTAGAGTATGCAGTGCATAGTGTAAGTGTAGAGTACGTCGTTTGGGACACAGCTTTAGTATTTACTCTCCGGAGCGTGTTTTCGGAACAGAAGTAACGTAATGAGTAAAAGTACCGCGCGCAGACCGACTAATCGATAATGAGATTCGTTGACGATGATTTTCATAATTGATTATTATCGATTAGTTGTTGCAGCTCTACTTATATCTTAGAAAACCTTCTACGTCCATGTTTGTGTAGTTCTGTCTAAACACATGATGCATTACAGCCTGTATAAATATCGGTTTAAAGCAACACATCAATAAATATAAAAATAAATAAATAAATAAATAAATAAATAAATAAATAATCCTTGCATTGCGTTCATTTAACCGAAAAACAGCATATTTAAATGCAGTTTAAATGCCAGTGTTATTTGATACTGCTGAACGTTATTGCGGTCTTCATTTTCTTCCCAGGCCCTAAACCACAAACCGCTTGCTTACAGCAATCCTTAATCAGAACCTTTGTTGCATTTCGGTCGAAACCATCAGCAGGGAGGGAAATTTACAATCTCTTGTGGCACTCAGACTACTGAACTGCGACCATCTTTAGTGATTACTATTAATATGATTTAGTTGATGCTAAAACGTAGATTTTGTAGAATTACTTGAAAAACGCATCCAGTTACTGGGAATACTTCCTGCAAACTTAAATCTCAGTTCCTCAGGTGAAAAGTCGGCCTACGACAGCGGAGAGTCTGAATCTTTAGTTATAGTGAGGTCGAGCCCGATGGCTGGCAAGGCGAGGCAAGAAGGAATCTGTGTGCAGTAAAACTGCTGCTGGAGTTTCCTGACGTTGCGCTCGATCTCCGCTGCGGTGCCATCTGGTCTCAATCAGCACAGGCACAAGGCAGGGGGGAAAAGTAACAACTCTTAATCTATTCACAATGCTGCGAGGACCAGCGCCGCCTTCAATTTCCATATCCATGTGTTGTTGCCCACCCCCCCCCCCAAATGACTTGCAGGCCTCTACACGGTGTCCCAAAAGTCACCATACATACAAGCAAAACATTTTGTATGTTTCATACATAAGTTTTCATATATATATATATATATATATTCCAGATTTTTTCAGTCTTTAAGAATGACAAAAAAAAAAAAAAGAACGTATTAAAATCGTTCTCATTTCTGGATCGGGAAGCTGTCGCAAGGTTGCGATGGACTTTAACAGGAAACATGCTGTCAAACTTCAAAAAAGACTGGAAGGGTTGCAGTCCTACCGAGAAGAAGTGGACGTCCATGAACATCCACTGACGACGGCACGACTGGCAAACATACTCCCCTGTGTATGGAGGCTTTTGGGACACCGTATACAGTTCTTGGATCATTAGCACAATTTTTTTTTCTGTGTCTTTTCTTGTATTCCAAGCAGCTGCTGTTCATATATACACATCCTCCAGGTTTTGTACGCTAGAGACTGCTTAGACAGAAGTAGATAACACGGTGTGTTTATCGCAGCTGCACTTCCTCTGTAAATCCATGTCATAAGTGGATCAGATAAGGACCCTGCTGTGTGTGTGTACACTTCCACTTCGGACAAGGCCACTAGACGCTGCCGAGAAGTGCGAAAGAAAAGACATATCCAGCCTCTTGTTATGATGAGACAGGCATGCCAGGGTTGTGGAAATAATCAATCAGAGGGGAGAGCGGGTCGCTGAAAGGCAAGTGCTGATTATTTATTGTCATCCTCATCAACGGCTGTTTATGAAAGCATAACACGCAGAACAAACGGCTGTGATTATAAAGTAGGAACGGATTCTCAGCTACATCACAGTTCCTTCCTGCACTGATCCCTAAAATCTTATAAACTTTTTTTTTTTTTTTTACATGCATGAAACTGGAACGTGGTTCCTTTAGGGTTGTCTTAAAAAGTCCATTCGGAACATTTACTCAAAGAGAAATTGCTTTTTAATTGGGTCCACTGGGACAAAATGAAGAAGAAATGTGCCAGGTGAAACTTTTTATTTTTTCTCCAAAGAGTGCAGACTTGTGCAATAATGTCAAAATGTCAACAGCACATTTCACAACGCGAACAGGATTTCACAGAGGGGTTTTTTTTTTTGTGTGTGTGATTATTGCGGCCAAAAATGCTTGTTTTGCTGAAGCTTTATTAAAAATTTTGAGATGCACCTTGCTGAGTTTTTCGTGCTTTCTTTTTTTGCAGAAAACGACTTGAATTGGCGAAATTGCGATTGCGTGAAATTTGTCTTTCGCAGTGATGTTTGCTGGTAAATGAGACATTTTAGCTGTACTCATGTTCGACGCACGTGAAACGAAGAGGACTTTGGCCGATGACATCACATGATGCGTCTAGGCCCAAATCTGCGGCAATTTTTAAAAACGGCAAGCTCCTCCGAACACTGGCGTTTACTTGATTTTGCGCTAGTTTCTGCGATCGCAAAATCTTAGAGGGAATGATTTCAGATACAAATTAAACCGCTACGTTGCCACTATAGGCTCAATAAAATGCAATCTGAGATTCAGCCGCAAATTAGTGTCTAGATGCAATTCACCATAAACGACACAGATTTATTTATTTTTCCTACAGAGGTCCTTTGGTTTCAATAGAATTCCACTACGCAAGTAAAAGCAGAACCGCTGATCTCTAATCAAAAGTATTTTTTGTCTTTTAATAGAATGTTATGACACAGTAACCACGTTGTTTTTCACGGTGGATGAAAATGGTCGTACTAGGGCGAAACATATGCGATATAACCTACCGAAATAAATTTTGTTAAAAACCCGAGAGCCGTAAAGCTGTATAATAAAACGACAACAACAAAAAGTTTATAATCTCATCAGGTAGCAAAATGAAATCAAATGATGAGATCCCTACACGTTCCCACTCCTGTTAAATTATAGCAGTTCAGTTTGAAAAGAAAAAAGAAACTGCAGGAAACACTTGTTACAGCTCACACTCCTTACTTTACAGATTTAAATCACATACAGGCTTCTAGAGAGTCACAGATCCCACATTTTCCAGGTTCAGTACAGTACTGTGTTATGTGAACGTCACATGAATCGGGGGATCGAATAAGAATCTAGTGGCCCCGATGCTGGTACTCAGTATCAGATCGGTATGTCAGATCGGTATGTCAGTACAGGCGTTTGTGTTTAAAGTGAAGTCATAAATCTCTACCTGTTAAGACGTGTGAAACACACGTGCACCGTTTGCTGATGCAAATAACAGCAGGTAAGATGTTTAAGTTAGATAGTTAGTGTATCAAGACTTAACTTATACACTTACTCAGTACATCTATATACATATATATCTATAGCTCTTTTTCTTTCTTCTTCTTTTTTCCTTTAAGTAAATGCGATGAGGACCTTCACCTTCACTTGTTCAAAACATCACATGCATGCACCACTTCTGAGCTGCTACATTATTTAGATGACGTTTGCTTCCCAGCTTTTCGAGGGGCTTGAGGCCTCATTTTCTTTTTCCCCTCTCTCTCTCTCTCTCTCTCCCTGCGAGAGTTACACAATCAGATCGATGATGAGCAGCTCCTTAACAGCTTCACTACTTGGATTTTAGCTGCTAACTCGGCAGAAATAATGGGCTGCGGGAAAAACAAAGGCCCGGGGCAGCGGGGGGGGCTTAGAAATTAGCATGGTGCAGCACAAAGAAATGCGTTTCCCCTACAGACTTGGGTTGTTTTTTTTGGCAGAGAAGCAGAAGGAGGTGCCTGGCTGTGGTGGGAGAAACTTTCCACACTTCTTTTATACAGTGATGCCAAACAGTCAGAGAAAGAAAGAACTGTGCGCAGCCTGACGGAATACACCAACACACAGACTTTTATTTGTTTATTTTTTTTTAAAGTAATGTAACTAGATGTGCAGCATATTTAGCTCTCCGTACTCATACTACGCAACACACTCATTCTCAGATAAAACGAATACATGTTTAATGTGTATCTTACTAACACTTAGCTGTGGAAATGTGAAAAACCCATGATGTGACGCCACAAACCCAACATGCTGGTTTTGCTGCTTAATCTTTTGATTGCATATTAGATGGCACAAAACTGCATTAGGTGTTAAAGAATTCCTTCATTTAAACATTCACATACACAGTATTCAGTATCCACAATCTCTAACCTAAACCTTGATTTTGTCCCATCTGGCACAAGTGCACAAGTGAAAGGCAAATCGTCTTAAGAACCTACTTGAGTAGAAGGAAACAAACAGCTGTTGCGGGACTTAAATAAAAAAAAAAAAATAAAAATAAAAAAACGGCTTTGCAAGTGTTACACTGGAAACCTGCATTTTTCACACAAAAGATTAACCTGCAAACCTTATTATATATATGAACTTTTTCAAGTTGACAGATTTTGTGCTTTTTACTCTTTTACAGCCTAAAAGGTTTCAGCAAATTGTCATTGTTGTAAAACAAACAAACCATGAAAGCGACATTTTAACTGTTTATTTTGATCAGTTATTTTGTCTGTTGTATATTAAAATAGTCCGCATGCAAGCTTTTTACCCAGCAAAGTCAGTAAAGCTTAATACATCAAAACAACCAGTATGAGCACAAAGATTCATCTGAGGTGGAAACTAAACATTTCAGCCGTCTTTCAAGCGGAACCAAAACCAGATATCAAATTTAGGCCTAGGGGTAGGTGGGGAGGTAGATGTGAGTAGGTATTGTCAAAACCATGGGATCGCAAACCTTTTTGTTACCGTGTAACTACGGCTGGGCGATACGCCAAAAATATATATCATATCACCATACTTGACGACATTTCTACGATATACAATGCGTATTACGATATATAATTTAGCTAACAACCTGTCTGCAAAACAGTAGTAATGTAAATCCTTTTGTAGAAAACGTCAAACTGTCTTTCATGGTACTTTTCTTTACCGCCTACAAAGACAAGGAAAATCTGTTAAAAATTACATCAAATCAGCGGCATCCGTTCAGTACCGCTTAATTTGGAACAATTCAAAATGTTTCAAAAAAAATTACAACCACCGTACCAAACCAACGATATCTCACAAAAGTGGATCGTGTAATAATTTATCACGATATCAATATTATCTCCAGAAATCGCCCAGCCCTATGAGTTATTGAGGTTTGTATTAAAACCTATTCGCCACGATGGTAAATATTAAAACTTGGATAACGCTAGGTTTGTTTTAGATGATTTCTAAGATTACCGAATACTGCTTTAAAGGACTCCCTGAATAGATCCCTGAATGTCCACGGACGATGGATCTACACACGCCAAGACATTTACAGAGGAGAGAGCAGGCCTTATCGAACCAGCAATGTTATATTGATGTAATAAGTGCATTTGTGTTCACTTTGCACTGTATATGAAGTATATGCTAAGTGCACCTGTTAAGACTGCAATAAATTTGGATGTAAACATCTTTTCTTTTTGTCATGTAGGCTTGGATATTTATTTATGAATGTATTTCAACATTAACGTGTGAAGACTTTTTATTAAAGGCTTCAAAGTAGGGTGTAGAAATGAGTTAGAAATTAAGAAGAGGGTCACAGCATGGGGTGGGTGGGGGGACGGGGACGACTGACTATCAAGGACCTTTAGATGGAGGGACCCTCGAGAGAAAAGAGTGGAGATCCACAGAGCCTGGATTTGCACATGGCCCAGAAAAAAAATTCCCTAGCTATAAGAGGAAAAAAAAAAATGTTTTGTTAGTCTTCAAAAAAACAAAACAAAACAAAACAAAACAAAACAAAACAAAAAAATACACAATGACTTTTTGCACAGCAATGACTCGTTTTTGTTTGTTTGTTTCTGCAGATTTATTCGGGACTGTTTCCCACATGGCCCTAAACCACTGAGATTTAATAGAAAAGAAACTCAATGCTGAGAGTGCGCGCGTGTACGGGCGCGCGCTCAGAACGGAGGCGCTCTCACCAAACCAAAAAGTTCCTTTTAAAAACGCGTTCACGCACGAAAATGCGGGTTTTTTTTTTTTTAGTGCCAGCTCGTATTCAGTACTCAATCTACTGTATATCGCTATGTTTCCAGAACATCACGGACACTTTGTAGCACAGTATAATGGTGTAAAATGTAACGCGTGAACGTGATTTTTTTTTTTTTGTAACAAATGCGCTTCACTTACACTTGCGTGATCCAGGAAGGGAGTCTCTGAAGTTTGGACCCTTTTGTAAGCCGGCTACAGTCCAGTAAAGTGCCCTTGCATGTACAGGGACTCGGACACGGCTCTAAACTCTCCATATTCCCGTGTATGAGTTCAACTGCGGTGAAAAGAAGCAGAAGGGCGACATATTTCATAGCGCCGAGCTTTTGCGCCGAAGACATTTTCCCAAAACTCTCCCCAAAAACACACGTCCCTTCTTCTTTTACGTCACAAAAGTTCACAATTCTGTTCCAAACAAATACGTGGTTCGTCCTCCTAAGTACCAAACTTATTTTGTTTTCCTATAGATAAATGAATACGTTAGTCCGACCGCTTCACTCCGTCCATCCTCGTGTAAAAAAACTTTTGCTCCTGTGTCTTTTTTTTTTCCTTCACTGTAGTCGAAGCGCGTCGACCAACATTCCAGAGTCTCACAGCGAGCGCGCTGATTGGCTGAGAGAAACAGGAAGTGTTCTGCGGAGCACTATGGGTAATGTAGTGCGGGTTTTACAACGAGAAATTGTAGTCGGCGTTAAACAACAAAACTAGATAAATATTATAGCCTAGGCTTCTTAGCGTTGGAAAGCGCATGACAACTATTTTCTTTTCATTCATTATATAATAATAATAATAATAATAATAATAATAATAATAACAAAAAGTCTTGACACTGGGTGTAACTGCTGTTGTTTAGTTTACAAAGGACAGGTCTGTTGTTAACATTTGAAAGAACACACTTAATTATTTGGCTATTGTCTCTGGGTTCCTGTGTGCAATGTGCATTTTAAATACATTTCCCTTTTTCCCCTCAAAAGGTAACAGGGTTATTTTTTTTTTTTTTTTCTTCAATTTTTGGGAATATTTTATCATATACAATCTGTTTAATTTGTGACTGCAAGAGGAACAACAATAGTGTAATTTTTCTTACTCCAATCCAAATGATCTGTAGTTTTTAACCTGCTACTTTTAGAAGAAGAGGAAGTTTTTATTTGTCAGATATACATTACAGCACAGTGAAATTTGTTTCTTTGCATATTGCAGCTTGTTATGAAGTTGGGGTCAGAGCACAGGGTCAGCCACAATACAGCACTCCTGGAGCAGAGAGGGTTAGGGGCCTTTCTCAAGGGCCCAACGGTGGCAGCTTGGCAGTGCTGGGGCTTGAACCCCAACCTTCTGATCAATAACCCAGAGCCTTAACCGTTGAACCACTACTGCCCTCCTAGGGTGATCATGCAAATGTGAACTGGGATGAAAATAAAAGCTAATTTGAATTTTTATTCTCACACAGTTTGGGAGGCTTTTAGATCCAGAATAACAACCACTAACGTATACCAGTCGCTCCAGGATTTAGCGATTGCAGAAATGGACCCAAAATCAAGGAAACTCTGCAATACTTGGAGGAGCATGCAATTTTTCAAAAAATACCATCTTGATTTTGGGCCAAGACACATCATGTGACATCAATGCAACGCACATTCAGCCAAAGCGCCCATTTCACGTGTTGAACATGAGTACAGCTAAAAGGTCTCGTTTACCAACAAACATCACCGCGAAAGACTGCAATTTCACCAATTCAAGTAGTTTTCTGCAAAAAGACACAAACAACTCCACGAAGTTGGATCGCAATTTTTTTTAAAAAAAGTCGTAGCAAAATCAAGCATTTTTGGCTAAAACAATCTAAAAAAAAACTGTGAAATTCTGTATGGACTGGTATAATGTATACTCTGCACTGGCACCTAGAATGCAAAAGTTACCAATTCCCACAATTTTTAAGATTAAACAGGCCAGATTTTGATGAAATATTGTTTTAAAAAAATGCAATTCAAAACATAAAGCAAAATAAGGAAAGGAAGAGTTTGAAATGAAATGTTTGAATTTTTTTTCAATATCCCACTGTAAAAGGTATATGCAAATGTCTGAATTGGTAGTTTTATTTATATATAAATATATACACTTACCAGACCTTTTAATACAAACACCTATACTGCTACTCATTCATGCAATTATCCAATCAGCCAATCATGTGGCAGCAGAAATCATGCAACAACAACAACAACAATAACAAAAAAAAAATAGGTCAAGAGCTTCAGTTAAAGTTCACATCAAACATCAGAATGGGGGGAAATGTGATCTCAATGTCTCTGACTGTGGTATGTTTGTTGGTACCAGATGAGCTGGTTTGAGTATTTCAGATACTGCTGATCTCCAGGGATTTTCACACAACAGTCTCTAGAGTTTGCACAAAATGCTGCGAAAAACAAACAAACAAACAAAAAAAAAACATCCAGAAACGTCCAGAGAGCAGCAGTTCTGCAGGTGGAAACACCTTGTTGGTGAGAGAAGTCTAAGGAGAGTGGTTTGAGCTGACAAGAAGGCTACAGTAACTCAAATAACCACTCTTTACAACCTTGGTGAGCAGAAAAGCATCTCAGAATGCACAACATATCAAACCTTGATGTGAATGAGCTACAATAGCAGAAGACCACATCAGGTTTCACACCATCAGGTTTCAGCCAGGAACAGGAATCTGAAGCTATAGGCTCACAAAAAAACTGGATTGTTGAAGATTGGAAAAAGACCAAGAGGCAAGAACTACAAGCACTCGGAGCACAGGATTAAGAAAAAGGACAGTTTCTACCCTCAAGCCATCAGGTGGTAACATAATTCATTATGAACACTTCTGTGCACATCTCAATAATTGACTTGACTTGAAGGAAATTTTATACAATTACTATGAAATGTACATTGACATTGTACATTGTTATATAATCTATCTTTCTTTCTGTGGACCAGTCATTGATTCAAAAGTACTGTGGTATACTCAATAACATATAATTAAGATGAATTAAAATAATTTGTCTAATGACTTGTTTAGATTTTGGGCCACAGGACAGAATGGGAATAATCTAGAGCAGCTTTAGTTTGCTGCAGGGCCTCACAGACTGTAGTGATCACTCAGACATGTGTAAGAGAGAGAAGTGGATGACAGTCTTCCCTGACATGCCAATTGATTTAATCCCTCTAGGATTTAGCCTGAGCTGAGGTTTTGGAGGGTGGATGTGTGCATACTTGTTTGTGCATATATGCATGTGTTGGTTCACATGCCTGTGTGACATGGATCAGCCTTTTTTCCCCTTCATGATTGGTGGTTTCTCATCTCGTGCTGACATAGAATCAGTTCTTTTAAGGATAAAAGGTTGGATCAGCCAACTTTTCTGAACATGATCCATAGTATAAAGGGAAAAAAAACAAGTGCAGACTTGTTTGAAATACTGTAACGTAGATATAAACTTTATATAACAGCACCGCAATATAGTCTCAAGTTCATTGTTCTCGCTAGTCGTCAATTTATGGTTGGGGATATTTGAATGTACTTTGGATTTTAGCAAATAATAACAGAAAGTATAATGTTTTTGTTTATGGAGATACTTGCCCTCATTTTTTTCATTTTATACAGTTAACCTACATTTTTGGTTTGCTTTTGAAAACTAGCTAACCAAACTTCCCTTGCAGCCTTCTCTGGAATCTCTAGAAAACGGAGCCCTCAAAAAGCCACTGCTAGGTATTTTGGAGTGCATCCCAGGATCCAGGGCTACGAGTGGCCACATGCCAGTTATTATACTTAGAATAGCAATGTTAATAAAAAAAAAAAAAAAAGGTCTCCCAGCATGCTTTGCACCAAGGAGTGTTCTGAGCCAGTAAAAATATAAGCTGTGGGGTGGTACTGAGGGATGGGGAGAAAGGAGGGGTATTCTTTGCAGGTGATGGCAGGCAGGCAGTGTTTACACTTAAATATTCACCCGAATGTGTGGTAGAAAGGCCAGTTCTGTGCTGTACAGAGCAGTGTGGTGTTGTGTCTACCCCACAGACATTCCACTAGCGGAGCCGTTGGCTCAAAACCTGCATGTTACTGGCCATGTGGAGCTGAGTGGAGGTCTGAGATGACTAATGGACTCCTGTGCATTTTGGACTTGATGAAAGCTATAATGACAATATCACAAGTTTCATCTAATGAACTATGCCATGCTGTACCTTGAGGGGTGATGGGGGGGCTTTACTATTATGATCACAACATTCATTTTAAGCTCTCATAACTTCTACCAAGTGCTTTTGGAGTATTTGATGTATTTAAACGAATATTCCAGCGAAACATGGTTGCAATTCACATCCTACTTGATATGTCTAGCACTCGCACTCTACTTAAGCTCTCCACAACATGAAAACTACAGACTTTTCTGGGGTTACACACTCATAAGCGGTTGTTGTTGATGGGTAGCGAAGGGTATGTAGAAGTGGTCTGTGTGTTATGTTGTGTGGCCATCGCCCATAACAGGCCAGAACGCCCAAACAAAATACACTCTGTCTGCCTTGCTCAGTTCATAAAGAGGCCAGTGTAGGTGCAAATACTTGGTGGTTACGATTCACATACATCTTATAATTAATGAAATAACAAATTTACTCTCTGAATGGAGCTTTTTTCCCCCCCGGCATGATACTCCAATTTCAGGGCCTGTCTCACACTGTCACGCCACTTATTCAAACTTAATCATGTTAATGACCCTAATAAAGAATATAATTATGTGAGTTAGCAAGATATAGTATAATATTTCTTCAGCATACCAAACTGAAATAAGGTTCATTAAGAGACTTTCTTTAGAGTTTCACCTTTCACTGAATGGTGTCTCCAGGACAAATACCCAAAAAGCAAAGCGGCACAACTGCCTAGCATTCGCTCTGATAATTGGTTATCTATCCAATCAACTTCTTAGCAGGAAAATACATTACTGCTTTTAGTAGAAGTTAAATTACTGTGGTTAGATGCAACAAACAACAACAGTCTGAGAAATGTATAATCTCTACTAAAACCTAAAATCAAAATGATGGGATCATTATATCAGATGGCATTGAGAGTTTGGTACTGACTGTATTCGCAAACTCAAAATCAATACAAAATCAGGATATTTACTGTTATACACATGCCTAAGTAACTATTATTGAAAGTAATTCTCAGAACCCTTAAATATATCAGCCCAAGAAAACCCAGTCACAAAAACCCATTTTTTTCTTTGTTTACATCAGTCATAATCAGCCCTAACAATAATTAATTGGAAAAACAAACAAACCAAATTCTCATTGTAAACCACTGTAACCAAGAACTAGTAACTACTTTTAAAATATTTAATATTTATCTCACTCTCTGAGGCTCATGTCAATGACTTCACATTCACCAGCATTCTCTTCTAGTCCAACTCTGCCAATACTAATCCTTTTACAGGACTGTATAGAAAATTAAAACTGGTTGCATAGGTGTGCACACCCTTTTATAATAGGGGATGTGGCTGTGTTCAGAATGAACCAAGTTCTGGATGAAGAAAAGCAGCCCTAAAGCATGATGCTGCCACCACCATGCTTCACCATGGGTATAGTATTCTTTTGGTGATGTACTTTTTTTTTTTGCACCAAACATACCTTTTGGTATTATGGAATTATTATAACATTTTGGAATTAGTCTCATCAGACCATAACACATTTTGTCACATGGTTTGAGGTGATTTAGTTGGGTTTGGAAGTTTTTTGTTTAGCCACCCTACCCCATAGCCCAGACATGTGAAGAATACAAGAGATTGTTGTCACATGCACATGCATCAGTACTTGTCAGATATTCCTGCAGCTCCTTTAATGTTGCCGTAGGTCTCTTGGCAACCTCCCTGGTAAGTATTTGTCTTGTCCTTTTATACATTTTGGAGGGACATCCTGTTCTTGGTGAAGTCACTGCGATGCTCCATTTTCTCTATTTGTTATTGATGGCTTTTATGGTGTTCCATGGTGTAACTATTGTTTTGGAAATTCTTTTATACCCCTCTCCTGATTGATATCATTCAACAAATGATATATCATGCATGCTTTGTCATCTCTTTGAAGACAATGGCTTCAGCAGTCAGATGAAACCAAGAAGATGTAAAGAAAATCCTACAGAAACAGCTTATCTTTATTTGAGGTTAATTGGAATAATTTAATTTCTAGATTTTTATACGTTGTAATTTCACATTGAGGGTGGAAAAAGTTCTGAGGATTTATCTTGGTTTCATTTTTTCTACATCACAGAAACCTGCCATTTTAACAGGGGTGTGTGGATGTTTTTCATATCCATTGTATCTATAGTGCACGAAAATGTGTAAAGTGATGTTCAATGACATCGTCCGTGTCTACTACTTAAGTGATTTATCTTGACATCAAACACCATTGGTATAATTGATTATTCCATAACATGGCAATGAAAATGTTTTAAATGTTACAAGCATGTTTTGAAGATACAACCAGATAAACCTGATACCTTATACTTTATATAGAAACTACACAGCCTCTTGGTTTTAGAATGGGTGCCAAACTGAGTAAAACCTTTCTTTTTTTTTTTTTTTCTTTTTTTTAACAGAGAACTGAGTTTTATATCACATTATATCTTCTCAGACATGAAAAACAAATCCTACACTATAATACAGAACAGTCATATAGATAATCACCCCATTGACCCTGTAAACAGCGGAACAATAGAACTTCTATATCTTATTTTCTTCACTTCTTTTACTTCCCTTCCACTCCATTGTCTGGACTGTTTGCTTGTAGGGTTCAGTTAACAATCCTAATCCAATCCAAAAACATATCACCTACAGAACACAGTGGGATTAGTTACTGGGCTCTAGTGTGTTACATTTGAAATGGGGCTGAAATCTGGAGATTGTTGTCTGTTTCTTTGAGTGTCATGTGTCTGTCTCATCACCATTAATCACAAAGATGAAGGAATCTGTTAATCTTTCCTGCAACAAAGAAATATTTTGACAGTTTTTAGATGGTTATTTTGATCTTCAAATTCAAAGAACGAATGTATTTCAAGGCTCGCTGGGCCTGGACTTATTTAAAAATGAATCCACACCTTACCAAACCAAAGACACCATTCCAATTTGACCTTATGCAAAATAATAATAATAATAATGATAATAATAATAATTGTAAGAAAATTATATTTTATTGGAGTTTATACAGAATTTAGTCACAGGAAAAGTATGGGTCTGTATGTATAAAACTTCACTAAATTACTTTAAAAAGTAATCTTAGAAGTGTACTTAAGATTTAAGAAAAATGTAAAGTTCTTGTCCGATACCAGTCACAGAACCAGAATTTGGACCCTGCACTGGCTTATCAAAAAATTCTTAGATAAAACCTGGGAGTAAAAATGTTTTAAAAGCAACTCTAAGCAAGGAAGTACAACAGTGGTATCCCCATAAACCGATATATCACATATATCAAAGGTATAACAAAAAATTTCAAATATCACCTGAGGATATCTTTCAGGACAAAATGCTGAAACATTAACCTCGTGAAGGCGTATGATAAAAACAGACGGAGATTAGAGTCCTCCCATTTTGGCAGGTGTTTCACACCACATAGATTTATCCTCATGTAGTTACGTTAAGATGGCTTACAGTCGATCTGCTGTGCTTCTTCAGAAGGGTGTAACTGTGTGTGTGGTTAATCTTTCCATGATTAGCTGTAAATTCATACCCTCTTTTTCTTTTTCAACAAATATGTACTGTAATATAATCTAAAGAAAAATATATGTAATATAATCTAAAGAAAAATATATGTAATATAATCTAAAGAAGATATAGATGTCATGACAAACATAACCAACGATTAGAGGGTACAGTGATGAAATTTCCACTATAGTATTTATAAAGACTTGTTCAAGTTGAGGACATAGTTTTAAATGCCTTTAAACTTCTCAACTCTTAGTTCAAAAGAAGACATCTTATTTTGTAGCCTCCTGCAGAGGGTAATGGAGACAAACTTGTCTAGAAGGCCAGCTGTTAAAACACTTGGCAGGGATCAGACCCCATGTGGGCCATTGGTCATGGGGTTAAACAGCAGGGGTTGTTTGGAGGTGTAAACACGCATGGCTCTTCTCTATTATCATCTATTTGCTTTAGAAAGAAGTCTACAGCCTTACCATAGGGTCATAGATTTGGAAATAGCATTATTGTTAAAGGATTAAACTTTGATAGGCTAACTTAGTCTTTTGACCTAAAAACCCACACACAAAAACTAGCTTGAATAACTCACCTTTGAAGTCTCAAGGAACTAGGCTGTCAGACTATATACTGTCTCCTTCCAACACACACACACACACACACACACACACACACACACCGAAACCCTTCTTACATGATCAATTGTATGTTCTTGCAGTATCTCAAGGGATATCAGACTCAGTAACATTCTCTGTTGTCTGGATCAGATCATGGAATAACAGACATAGTTGTGATCCCCTGAAGATTCAGTATGTGGACAGAAGATGCTGAACCTAGATGATTTGCCTTCACTCATAGATCTCTCTGTCTCCATTTTGTTTCAGCTTGTATGTTGTGATTGGATCTCTTCATTTATTTCCTAGAGCAAAGCAGCTCCAGGAGCACTGACAGCTAAATGATGGATCATCCGTCCAGCTGGCTGCCAGTCCGTATGTGTCATTAACTTAAACAAGGACTTGCTGGTAAACTCTGCCGTACCTCTCTGAGCTAAAATATGGTTTATGAGGTCTCTGACCACAAGTTAAACTTTTGGGGCCTGAAAAGAAGTGTAAAGTTACAGTTTCCAGACAGAACAGTGATTCTGTGCCACACCAACCTGAACACTTTTACAAAGTACCTTAAAAAGTAATTGGTTACTATTTCGCCTTTCTTCCCCATGACGGATAAGCTTTGTCATGTTGACAAATAACATGGTTGGATGTTTATGCCATTTCCAATGTTCCTTCTGTATCATTGACCTATTATTGTAAAGGTTTATTATACGACATTATGTAGTTAAATGCATTGAAATAGAATATTGAAGTGTGTGTGTGTGTGTGTGTGTGTGTGTGTGAGAGAGAGAGAGAGAGAGAATTTATAGCAATTCCTGACATGAGCTTTTCTGGTAATTAATTATTCCAAGATACATGTGCTGCATCTCACTGAATTCTCATCTGGTAGTGATCAAGGGAGGAGATCTGAAGACATATTTGGACTGGTAATAAAGTGTGTCACACATCTACATATGTCTTTGGCATGCTTTTCACGTTTCATTTACAGCCGTCTTTGAGCCATACCAATGATGATTAGGCAATCACTGGCGATCATTAATAATCTCTTCACCACATGAATCTTTCTGTGTGTGTGAGTTATGTGACCAAGCGATCTATTTCATTCTTTCAGTGTTGTTTTATATACTAAATAGCATCATTTCTGTTTCTTTGGTCTCTTTCCTGCAAATATTTCATACCTCTGCTCAACGATAATCCGCTGATTGATTGATTGATAGTTTATTGTATATATTTTACACCTGGCATATACAGTAGGTGTGTGTGTATGTATAAAGAGACCTTCTTTGTTTGAACAGCTGCAAATACTGGCTGAATTCTGAATCACACACGAGCATATAGGCTACTCTTACTATTTCTATCAAATAAACATATAGCAGAAATAGTAAGAGTTGGATGATAGTATGTGATTTCGATTTCAGCCACTATTTTGCTTCCTTCTTCATCCGTCAGTACGTTTACATGGACAACAATAATCCGATATTAACCCGATTAAGACGATACTCTGATTAAGAAACTACCATGTAAACAGAGATTATTGATTACCACAAATATTATCGATTAACACAAATGGAATTAAGACATGTGGAGTATTCCTGTTTTAGTTGCATTACTGACGTGCATTACAGACATGTACACACCTTAATCACACTATTAACGTGGTGTGGGAGTTTTCACCGCATTTTGCGACAGGACACGATCACACACGGCAGTGCTCAACTGTTTGACGGCAAACAGGAGAGCACGGCTGCGTCCGAAACGGCGTACTTACCTACTATATAGTATAGTATACATGTGTTTCGGCTACTATATAGAAGGTAAGTATGCGGTTTGGGACGCAGCCCACGGCTTCAAGCAGTCATCTATTAGCACATATAGCATGACAAATAATTAACTGCACTTGAAGCTTTCGTAAAATTAAAAATGAAACACCCAGAACTGTAAACGGTACCATAACGAAGACCAACTGTATGTCGATACGTGAAATCCTGGAGGGAACGTCGGACGGCATGGCGCAGTGATGTAATGACGTGTAACGTTAATCGATCTATGTTCTATAACATGTAACACGGGAACATGAAAGGAATATTCTAAAAGCGACTCATGTAAACACCTTAATCAGAATATTGTCTTATTCAGAATAAGGTCAATAATTAGATTACTGCTGTCCATGTAAACGTAGTCAGTGACAATCGGCTGTCGGAAACGGGCGGATGTGCAGCCTCACCAGGGTATTTCTGTTTGTCAATAAGCACCATCTACTGTCAGGGAGTGAATTTGCACTTTCATTCAACGCGTCGCCCGCGTTTAACACCCGGGTGTGAACACACACACAAAAAAAAAAACGCATTGAAAAATGGACCATTTAACACGCTGAAAAAAACGTCCTGGTGTGAACCGGGCTTAATAGTGCTTTTCCACTGGAAAATGCAGCAATGCTCAGCTAGGCAAATTACACACAGTCCTTCACTTTGTCACTATTTCCACCACCAAGTGAACCATGCCATACTTAAGTGCTGAATTTGATTACTCAAACAAAAAACCTATACATACGTGTGGAGCTAAAAATAATGGAGCCCATTGATTGGTGAAACTCAAGTTGGCCAAAAATGACATCTTTGCAAGCCAAAAAATCTTAAATATAGTAAAATATTTATTTTATTTCCTATTATAAGATTACATGAAAACCATTACAAGATTATTACACCTATTTAGACATTTATACCAATTTTATGCTTGAAATAGTCTTATTCTATTTTTAGTTCTATTCTGATTCTAGAAAAAAAGCAAAATTATCTGCCAAAAGAATAAGAAAATTTAAAGCTTGAGATTAACAAAAAGAAACTGTGTAGAATAGTTTTTGTAATCTTATAATAGGAAATACTAAATGGATTGGACTATATTCAAAATTTTTGGAATTGGTTCTCTACTGGCACAAAAACTAGTAGGCTAGTGGAGTGAAGTTTCTCACTC
Organism: Stegophilus panzeri; assembly: GCA_024331685.1. NCBI lineage: Eukaryota > Metazoa > Chordata > Actinopteri > Siluriformes > Trichomycteridae > Stegophilus > Stegophilus panzeri. Next base: position 6,310,102 of record JANDJT010000092.1, on the reverse strand, counting down.
TTTGCAAAAGATCTTTTTCTGATGGATTTATGACACAATTAATGTTCATAATTTAAGCTGTTTTATGTTTTGTATTGGGCGCACAGAGGCTTAATGGTTAGCATGTTTGCCTCACACTGCCAGGGTCGGGGGTTTGATTCCCACCGTGGCCCTGTGTGTGTGGAGTTTGCATGTTCTCCCCGTGCTGCGGGGGTTTCCTCCGGGTACTCCGGTTTCCTCCCCCAGTCCAAAGACATGCATGGTAGGTTGATTGGCATGTCCGAAGTGTCCATGGTGTATGAATGTGCATGTGATTGTGCCCTGCAATGGACTGGCACCCTGTCCAAGGTGTACCCCGCCTTGTGCCCCATGCTCCCTGGGATAGGCTCAAGGTTCCCCATTACCTTGAAGGATAAGCAGTATAGAAAATGAATGGATGGATAGATGTTTCCGATTCAGTTGTATTTATCTACCACAACTTTCTCATCATTATGTAGCAGGAGCTTCCACTTTCTACTTGTGATCCAAGTAAAATTCACCTACTGAATACAATCTTTTAGTTGGGGCGAATCTCATATTCATTTTGTTTGCGCCCTACATAGGATGTAACATAATTCCGCTGCCTTCACAAATAGCATAAAAAGACATTTGAGATTCAGCCCCAGTGTATTTGTGCTTATTTTTTTTAACATCCTCTGGAATGTTTGTATTCAAACTCGTCAAACTTCCAATACTGTTTAAAGTATTAATAAAGTTGGCTGTGTTTGGGAGTATGTGCAGCTATTAAGTGAAAAATAGTTCATCTTTATTTTCATGAAACATTCTCACCTTGTCTCATACTTAAAATTACTCTATATAAGAGAAAAGCACAGCTTAAGATCAAATGAGATATGCCTGGTTTCATTTCAAAATCATTTAATTAGATAGAAATATTTCACATCAAGCAAGTCACCACCCAATAACCTTTTGCTTTCATAGATAGAGTTGTGGTGGTGGGATCAGGAAGTGACACATGCATTCGGCTAGGAAACATATAGCTGTTGTTGAACCATGCTGTTCGGTGGAGAAACACTATCATTTTCTCAGGCTGTGAATTCGAGAGACTGACGGTAAGTGGGGGAGGTTGAAGCTGCTTGACCCCTGTTGAAAGCTGATTATCTCACCGATCCTCCCCCTTCACCTCCATCAGACATCACAGTCCCACGCTTAACTTTTGTTTAAGTGTGAAAATGTTGTTGGTGTTGTTGGCAGGGTTTCCAGGTCTCTGATCTACCTACAAATTAAAAACCACACAAAAAGACCTGAAACTAGAGCAAAATGTCATGCATTTTCCTTCTTTTGCTCAATGTATGTATGTGTGAAAAACACTTTTCTGATTTGTAGTCTCTTCAATACACCTCTTTATCATCACATAGTATGGATATTATCCATTGAACAATCCTCTTTGCCTCTCCTAATCTTTGCAATATACTGTATCTTAGAACACAAAGGGGTCTGTACATCATATAGACACTGTCTACACTTACACTTTCCCTTTGTTTGCCATAGTCTATGTTTGTGAAAACTGATTTGATTTAACTGCAAAATGATCTGATTTCATTCCTAAATTGATTATTCGGTTCAGAACAAGATTTTGGTAGCTGCTGACTATTTTTAAACACGCAATCCTCCATTGCCGTCAATGTAATCCCCCACACCCCCCGACCCAATATAAAAACGCCACCTGCAGACTTGCTTCTTTCCACTCCTGGTATAAGCCACCAAATAAAATTGTTACCGCCTTCAGGTTGGGTATACTAGAAAACCAGACTGTTGTTGGATTTTTACACTGCTTTACACTGAAACTACTTTAGAAGTTCTGAAACTACTAAAGGCCAAGACCAATTCTCTAAACAGGTTATTAACACACCCTCTCTAAACTCTCCAAAATGGCCAGTGGTGAGCAAAAAGAGTCATATTCGGCTGTATGGTTTTTCATTCTGTCAAAGTTTTAACAATCTGTTCTGTCTCTCTCTCTTTCTCTCTCTCTCTCTCTCTCTCTCTCTCTCTCTTTCTCTTTCTCTCTCTCTCTCTCTCTCTCTCTCTGTGTGTGTGTGTGTGTGTGTGTGTGTGTGTGTGTGTGTGTGTGT
>JANDJT010000092.1:6279390-6290932 GCA_024331685.1 Stegophilus panzeri | reverse complement strand
ACACTACTGGAACTTCAAATGGGATCGGGTTCTATGGTCAGATGAAATCAAAATAGAGCTTTTTGGTAATAAACACCGGAGGTGGTTTTGGTGCACACAGAGAGGTAGCCATATGGAAAAGTACCTCATGCCCACGGTTTAATATGGTGGAGGCTCTTTAATGTTTAGGGGCTGTTTTTCTGCCGTCTCAATATGTTAATCCATCCATCCATTTTCCGTACCACTTATCCTACACAGGGTCATGGGGTTATCCCAGGGGACTCAGGACACAAGGTGGGGGACACTCTGGAAGGGGTGTCAACCAATCACAAAGCACACACACTCACACACCCATTCACAATCAGCCTACAAAGCATGTCTTTGGACTGGGAGGAAACTGGAGTATCTAGAGGATGTGTGCACTCAGGGCAGAGGTGGCAATCAAACCTCCAACCCTGGAGGTGTGAGGCAAACATGCTAACCATTTAGTCACCATGCCTCCCAATATGTCACATGATCGCACACTTTTATGGACAGCCTGCAAGATTACCGGGAATCATCTGCACTCCAGAGCACAATGGATGACACACATTATAGATTATATGGTTACACAACCATGGTATAACCTTTAAAAGCAGATCTCCAGAAGCTTTCAAATGACACTAACCCTGTGCTACTGCGATCTACAGTGCCTGAGAAAGAAGCCATGGAACTCAGGCATTTTAGTCGACTTTGGAGCTCTATTTCCTGTTAAAATGATGCCTCAAGTGCTGCTATAGAGCTCATTATGTTTCACTCAGTTCTTTTCCCTGGGAGAATTGAATTTAATCAAATTGCAAAGCCAGTATTGTGAAACGAATGGAATCATGACCGGAATGTTTTGTTACACCTCTATGTCATATCAAGTGTGATAGTGTCTGAACTTAATTTAATTTGAGGCTATGTCATTATTAATGTTGCCCTTCCCCACCAAAATCTGTGGTCATTACTCGCTGCTGCTTTTACTATATCCACTATCTGTACGGAAGTACACTGCAGTTAACTTCCCGGATTATTCCTCAGCTTAAAATGCTAATGTTTAAAAGTATGTCAGTCTTGATTTAAAAACCCGCGATACAGGAAGCACGCCTGTACAGTCGGTGGCTGTTCAACAACCTTGGTGCATACACTATATAGGCACGGTCACCCTTATCCTTCAGCTGAGATTGTGAACTCGCCAACAGAAAGTTAAACAAACAGGATCATGTTTTCAAGACCTGCAGTGATTGTGTTCAAGCTAGACCGATCAACCAAAACATTAAAACCACTGACAGGTGAAGTGAATAACATTCACTGTTGATTATCTCATTACATTGGCACCTATTGGCAGGGTGTTGACTTGGCCTTCAAATTCCCCAGATCTCAATCCGATCGAGCATCTGTGGGATGTGCTGGACAAACACGTCTGATCCATGGAGGATCTGCTGCTAATGTCTTGGTGCCAGATACTTGGTGCACACCTTTTGAGGTCTTTTTAAATGTTTTTTTTTTATTGTTAAAACTCTCACAGCTTGCCTGGGCTTCATTAGTTGTCTCTGTGTGAAGCAGAGACAACTATATGCACAGTGTTCATTAAAAATGTATGACGCACTATCCACTAAATGGGTCCAGGCACTATTCCAATCTCCACGTTGTATTTGACCTTGATGGATGATATCCACTATATACACACACACAAAAGAACTCTTGGTCACACATTTCACACAATAGGTCACACAATAGGTAATTAGCTGTCTGTCACTTTTCCTTAACACTTCTTGTATACACAGGTGTGAGCACACTTTCCTCTCGATCACAGGTTATTGCATTACTATCCCGCTATGTACTTGTGTAATGCGTCCTCATGTAATTCCTCAGTTAAGACGGTGCCAACCTGAACCCCTTGCTTATTGTTTAATCTTCAAGTTTGAATTATTTCTTCAGTTGGGAGTATCAGGTAACAAGAGCAACCACTTGAGCTTTTCAACACACTGCAATCACAACTAGTCATGTGTGTTGGACTACAATTGGCCCAGGTTTGTAGCCATAGAGACTGGCTGCAATGTGATTTATTCCTTTAAAGAGGGGGTTATCATTCACTTGATATGACAGTCATCTCAATGGGTGCTAAGAGACATGTCATGTTCATTTATGTCTCTGTTTGAGGTACAGGTACAAATCCTGGTTGACCAGATGCCATTGCATGCAGCAGGTCAGAGTGTTCCAACCATCTTTCACACAACAGGACGTATCACTGTTTTTGAATAATGTGTAATTATGCCTCGCTTGATTAGTAGTTATGTAAATTTACACAGACATTCTGGAAATTATTCATGAAAACCTACAGATTATGTACATGGGAACGTCACATTGTATAGATACATAGCCGGGGAGTCAGACTGTTTAAAGCATGCTGTGAACTTTACACTGACAATGAATTTGTGCACATGTTGTAGAAACTTTGAATGATACATGCATACAAACATATATATGAGTGTGCAATCTATGATATTTATATAATGCCTGACAGAGCATTTCATTGCAAATATTACATGACCAGTCCATACAGGATTTCACAGTTTTCTTTGTGATTCTTTGTTCTTTGTGATTGCAGCCAAAAATGCTTTATTTTTCTGCGGCTTTTTTCAAAATTTGCGATGTAACTTGCGAAGTTTTTTTGTGCTTTTTTTTTTTTTTTGAGGAACACTACATGAATTGGAAAAATTGCAATTGCACGAAATTGTTTTCCACGGTCTTTCGCAGTGATGTTTGTTGGTAAATGAGACCTTTTAGCTGTACTCATGTTCGCCGCATATGAATCGAAGAGGGTTTTGGCTGAATGTGCGTTGTGATGATGTCACATGACAAATCTGCAGAGAATCTGCTTTAATTTTGAAAAATTGCAAGCTCAGAATATTACAGAGTTTGCTTGATTTTGTGTTCGTTTCTGAAATCCTGGAGGGACTGCATGACAGAATGCTACTTTGAGTCATTGTTTTAAAGCGAGACATAAAGCTGGCAACATTTGTAGAGCGTGAGAATATTATTGGAACGAAAAGTGAGATTCATTGTGACAGAAAACAACTCTACCATAATAGAAGCATTCACACTTTTCCTGTAATTCCCTCTCTGTAGAATCAGTTCTTGGTTAGACATATTGTGACTGAGCTAATACTGATAACTGCTAAGCTACAGTTAGGAAAGTTGTGACGAAAATGACAGCAAGTACACAACCTGAGATAATCTTTAGTGCCATGAAATGTCTTGGATATTTCAGAGATTGAGTAACTGAATGAGAGTCAATTCTTGAATGAATGATTCTGAATGACACAATCCTGGCACACAATACTACTACTCTAGATGAAATGCTATCATTTGGATTAGTTTTTATTTATTTAGATGTCTATTTGTTTACTGTTGAGCATATGGAGTTTCCAATTCATTAAAAAAAAAACCCCTATAAAGCAGTTCCATAAACCTCCTTGTTTTACTAGATGTGTTCAACTTACAGTATGTTTTGCCTTCTTACCAAGCCAACAGGATTTTCCTAGACACCGAGTCTCAATGTTTATTCTTCCGCCACTAGGTGGTTATGTCTTTTGCCCAACTGGATAGAAATAATAAAATTGTAAAACTAGAGATTTCGAACTGTTTTATGACAGATTTCATATCAAAATGCTTCTAGCAGACATTTTTATGCTTATAATTACCAGTGAATATGGATCATTATTGCAGAGTGATCTTAGCACACTTTTAATAAAAGTGTGATACACTATACAACCAAAAGTATGTGGACACCTGGTTATTGAACATCACTTTCCAAAACCATGGGTATTAATATTGAGTTGTTCCACCTTTACTGCTATAACAGCCTCCACTCTTATGAGAAGGCTTTCCACTTTGGACAGTGGACTCATTCAGCTATAAGAGTACAAGAGATTGGCCACTGATGTTGGGTGAGGAGGTCTGGGGTGCAGTCAGTGTTGCAGTTCATACCAAAGGGGTTCAGTGGGGTTGAGGTCAGGGCTCTGTGCAGGAAACTCGATTTATTCCACTCCAGCCTTGTTAAACCATGTCTTCACGGAGTTCACATTGTGCACAGGGGCATTGTGATGCTGGAACAGGTTTGGTCCTTTTAGAGCCAGTGGAAGGAAATCGTAATGTGACAGCATACAGAGACATTCTATTTTTGGCAACAGTTTGAGGAAGAACCATATATGGGTGTGATGGTCAGGTTTCCACATACTTTAGGCCATGTAGTGTACGAGTCTGTGAAACCATTGTGTAAAATGTAAAATGAGTAGAATGTTATAATTTACGGCACACACACACACACACACTGCTCAGTTACAGTGCAGCTCATAAGCAGTTGGCCAATGACAGATGTTGTTTTGGCAGAAAATCAGCTTTAATTGCAGGGTATTATATTTAAGGAGAACTGTGTAGTAATCATAGAGTTTTGTATTTTTAGGCATTTTAAAAACACTATATAACTGGACAATTGACTGTTCATACTCTTGTCCCATTATGTATGGCTGCATGCTTAGTCCATGCAAAAGACAGTTAGGAAAACGTAAGAATATTTTAACATAATAGTCACTGTCTTGGCAAGTATAGTGTGTTTGAGTATAAAGCCAAAGCTGCAAAAACTGTGACATGGTCTAGTTTTGTACAGACTGCTACAGTATGTACGAACATGAAGAAAATTCTTATGTTACATATGTTATGTTCTTCCTCTCTTCTTCTCTATCTTATAGGAAAAGACTTGGTTTCACAATGCCGCCCCCTGCTGGAGCTCAAGCTGTGCCCCCTCCGGATGGAGGCTGGGGCTGGGCTGTGGTGTGTGGAGCCTTCATCTCCATCGGCTTCTCCTACGCTTTCCCCAAAGCCACGACTGTTTTCTTCAAGGACATTCAGAAAATTTTTGACGCATCATATAGTCAAGTTGCCTGGATCTCCTCCATCATGCTGGCTGTCATGTATGCTGGAGGTAAAAAAACAAACAAACAAAAAAACAGGGAAAAGTGGGAGGGAAAAATGACAGGGGTGAATTGTGAGGACAAGCTTGGCCATGCAGGTTTTCCTTTTGTCCACTAGTCTGTATGGTTGTAATGGGTTGTAAAAAGCAGTTTGTGCATCACTTTCCAGCAACCCAATGATTTGTGATAAATAAAAAAACATCAAATTGAAAGCTAGGCTTGAACTCTACACTGACAACCGACAACAGCATTGGTTTTGGACCAACGTCCCATTTTGAAGATTTTTTTGACAACTTTAATGGTCTTCTGTGTGACATAGAAAGTCCTAAAGGGCCCTTTTGTTGGTCCTAAATGGTTTCTCTCAAAAGATTGACCCACTGGTGAACATTTAGTACTCATGTGATCTGAGACTCCTGTATAAGTTAACATCTTTTATACACATATGATGCTGTCTGTTAGTAATTGGGCAGTGGTATGATGTTTGTTGTTTCAGCTTGGTAGTACAGCGTGGTGGATTTGAAACAGTGACCATGAGGTTAAAGTGTGGCTTGCTGAGGAGGTTTCCCCTCTTTTGGGTGAGCCACATAGGAATCTGAGCCTGACGTTCTTGTCAGATATACACAATGCACATGTGTTTGTGTCTCATTTGGTTTCATGGATGTAGTGTTTCCTACCATCAAGATGTTGACAGAAAGATAAAATGATTTGCTAAAGAATGCTGCCAGAAAAAAAAATATGAACAATAGTTCTTTAAGACTTGTATAGCCAATACACAATAAGCACATGCCTTCATACAATATGTATACCTCATTTACTCCTGAGTTAATATTATTATTTCCTGCCATCTGTATTACCTAAGTTTATTTAACTTTTTTTTTTTTTTTTTTTTTTTTAAAGTAGTTGCAGTGATACAAGGATGGAGTAAAGGTCTTGTTTGGCAAACATTCGATGTATTTTTGTGTTAGTTTATAAGACTTGACCAAGCACTGAACATTTTCAAGCTTTACAGTTCTTTTGCAACACCCCAATTTCTTTGAGTTATATAAACTCACAGAAGATCTAGGGCCAAAAAGCACAGGATGTAATAGAAATAGGAATACTCCATGCATGTTTCTGATTTCATATTTGTTGAACTTATAACCTGTGACCAAAGTTATATTGAGTAAAAAAGATCCAACGTGTCAGTTTCATTATAGATGCCTATTAATAATGGACAGTTTTGTGCCAGACAGGCTCTGACACTGTTGTGCATCCAGAATATCACCAGGCAACAGGCTTGACCTAATGTTTAAAATATGTCAGTGCATCACTGTGCAATGAGTCAGGTCATGCAAATATGCTAGTCTTAGCTATTGAGTCTTAGCCATTTCAAAGAGCATGGGCCGAGTGGGCTGTTGTCTCACATGCATTGACTTGTTACCTGTCTTCTCAGTGCCATATGTATTCATAATGAAATCATCCAGGTGTGACGCTGTTCACTGACCTCCTGCCACAGAAGGCAGTTACTCAAGTAACCACTTCAGAGATTGGCTGTCCCTGTTGTTGTATCTAGTTTTTTTCTGGCTGTGAAGGTCAGTCTAGAATTATTGGCACTCTTCAGAAGAATGGGCAAAAAAGTATTCAACTGAAACAAATATTTTTTGACAAGTATCATTATCTTTCATTTCTATCATCTTTAATTTGAATGATTCATCTTTATTTAAAATGGCCTTGTTCACTACCTTTGATAAGATTTGTACTGAGAGGATATTAATCAAAAGCAGTTAACTCTTCTGTCCCGTTTTTAAAATAAATCAGTCAGGACTATTCTGGCAATTCAAGCCTCAAGCCCTCATAATTTAGCCTACAGAGCTTGGATGTATGTGTAGTTGAATACCACGGAAAATGGCAAAGCCAACAGTTACAAGGAAAAATCCTTAGGATGCCAATAGAAAGAATTAAACATGACAGAAACCAAGACCTCTGGTCAGTACTGGGATTTATAAATCATTTTTATATGAATTAGCTTAGGCTTACTGGTTTAGATGAATATAAGTTAAGGTCAGGCACACGGTGGCTTAGTGGTTAGTAGGTTCATGTGCGGAGTTAGCATGTTCTCCCCATGCTGCGCCGGTTTCCTCCGGGTACTCCGGTTTCCTCCTCCAGTCCAAAAACATGCATGGTAGGCTGATTTGCGTGTCCAAAGTGTCCGTAGTGTATGGATGGGTGTGTGGGTGTGTACGTGATTGTGGCCTGCGATGGATTAGCACCTCGTCCAGTGTGAACCCCGCCTTGTGCCCGATGCTCCCTGGGATAGGCTCCAGGTTCCCCCTGACCCTGTAGGATAAGCGCTATAGAAAATGGATGGATGGATATATAAATTAGTGATAATTATAGCAATATACTAGATATATATTATTGTAGTAGAGACAGGACATATGTAGGAGCTTGTGGGATTGAGAATGGCAAGAGTAGGATCTGGAAGGAAGCTTAGGCTTGTAGATCCCAGGAATGAAAAAGAAGCCCATAGACTTCAAGATGTACTGTATGAGCTGTTGGCTCCTAGCACTGCTCCCATGTTTTATGTTTTGTTTTTAAAGCCATGTGCATGCTGTTTTGATTCATGTCTTGTCTCCACACCTGTCTTGTCATTGGTTTATCTTCCTATCTTGTGTCATGATTGTTCTCACCTGGGTGAGACCTGTTTTCCTGAGAAGGGTTCATTTTACGTAGCTTTGTCTCTTGTCCATGATTTGATTTTGTTCCTGGATTGCCTTAGGTTGATCTTGTCTGCCTGTCTGCCTATTGACTCCCACCTGTATTGCTGACTGCAATTACCGGACTGCCCTTAATAAATACCATGCTGATTTTATGCACTTACATCTTGCCTCTTCATCCTACTACACGTTACAATAAGATTTACCGTCCTCATTTTTAGTGCAAGGTTTTAATGATTATTTCACCAAATCTAGTCAATTATGTGTAGTTTTAGCACCAGACAGTTATCTTTAGGAGCTGTGAATGAGTACATCCATTACGTCATTCATCAATCTCTGGAGATTGAAGAACTGTGACATTATAAGCCTTTGAAAGCAGGGATCACTTGAGGCACTGAGTGCCCCAGTGCACAGTGAACTCTTGCCCTCAATGAGTCCCAGTGAAAATCTCTAGCTGCTGTATATGCTAATAAGGAGTTCCTGATAGGTGAAATATATGTGGGGCAAATTAAGTGAAGCAGCAGCCCATCTAACCTGATTTCAAATAGCACATTTAGGTATTGAATAGGTATTAACATGTCTCAAGACACTCCTTGGGGTAGTAGAACTCTTTTATTATTATTCTAACGTGTTCAGTTTTAAATTTTGTATTTTACAGAAATTGTGTGGGTAACTATACAGAAGATACCATACCTAGGACAGCTAAGTCTTATTGTATTTCATTTGGATAGTTAATTCTTATGGTATTTTGTTTTTCACTCAGTTTTGTATACAGTACTTATGCACCCGATTGTCATCTCTTAAGGAGAACAACTTAACACTGACTCAGTTATAGTCCTCTATCATTGTTAGTTTCCTTCAAATAATAATAAACATTTTGGTTTATCTCACTGAAGAATAATGCAGTGTTGTTTTTTTTCCAGTGTTATTTAGTGAATAGTAAATAACTGTTTGCATAAAGCAGGATTTTGTTTTTGCAATAAGCAATCAATCAATCAGTCAAGGACAAAGCAAAACTGAAAATGTTCTTTTTCTGCTTCCAATTAGATACTACAAGACGAGTATTTGACTACTATCCAAAGGCAACTTTTAGACAGCTAATTAGATTGAAATATTTCACACCAAAAAAAAAATTAAAAAAATCTAACTTTGGTATTGGGGTGTCACTGTTCTACAGAGATTTGCATTCCTGCCTCCTGAGATTCATCAGTTTCTGCCCATGAAGAATTTAGGACTGGTCTTTTGAGACATACATGTTTTAAATTCCCACTCACTTAATCCTACTTCTTATGTTATTGAAGAACTGACTCATTAACACTGCGATAAAATAGTGCTGTATGTGAAGATATTATCTTTTCTTTTTCTTCCTGTTTTCTTTTTTAATCCAGTTTAAAACCCATCATAATAACTTTGCCCTCTTTTAATTGTAGACCATATACAGCCTTGCCTGTTCACTGCTTACTATACACTAGGGCTGCAACAAATGATTATTTTGATAATCAATCAGTTAATCAATTGAGAAAGGGGCTTACCTCTATTTCAAGTCCTGAATTGTTTAATTTCCAACCAGCCAAATTCAAAATAAAAGCCAAAATAAAAGCCTGACTTTCTGGTTATCTGAAACACTCTGATGATTAATTACTTTTGCTTACTGTGTTTATGCAAAGGGAATCATTTTTCGGTGTGTGGAGCTGCCTCAAATTGATTCAAATAGCCTTGCTACTTGTGGCGCAGTAAAGTGTAAAGTAAAGTGACATAATGTGTAGCACAGCATGCTTCATAACATAGACCAAGTAATATATAGTGAAATTTCTTGCCAGCTATTTTTATTATTGAATTTTGTTGATTTTGTTGAATAGTGGTTGCAGTCCTACTGTACATTTAACAATCCCGCTTCCCCTTTTGTCTTTATTCTGGAACTTGACAGTTTAATTACTAAGTTATATCTGTTTCAGGAGATATAGGCTCATCGCCATCGATTTTTAAAGACTAATGAGAACTAACACTGCACTAACACTAACACTGCATGTTGTTCTGGCATTCATATTCTTAGATGCAATGTTACAGATATGACAGTATGACAGATATTCCCTTCTTAATTGTTCTATCCTCTATTTCAGGCCCTATAAGCAGTATCCTTGTAAACACATATGGCAGTCGGCCAGTAATGATAGTGGGTGGATTCCTGTGTTCCATCAGCATGATCGCTGCCTCATTTTGTAACAGTGTCATTCAGCTGTACATCTGCATCGGACTGATTGGAGGTGAGTGGATATTAACTACATATAGTAATAATTATGCAAAATATATTAGAGTATTTGTATTATTTGAACAACAATATGCCAACAACAACAGCAATAACAGTGGTAACACCAGACAGATTAGATGACAAGGCATGACAATCATGAAAAGGACAATTAACCCCTAAGCTGAACTAAACAAGTACATTCAAGAAGCAACTTGACTCCCAGATTATAGCACGATGAGGACATGATTGGGATGATTAGAATTTAAATGTTTACTGGTTCACTGTGATATTAATTTCCGCACTAACACGTTCGTCCTCCCAAAGGTTTTGGTCTCGCCTTCAACCTCCAGCCAGCTTTGACGATGATCGGGAAGTACTTTTACAAAAAGCGTCCCATAGCTAATGGCTTGGCCATGGCAGGTAGCCCTGTCTTTTTAAGCACCCTAGCTCCCTTAAACCAGTACCTCATCAACGCTTTTGGCTGGAGAGGCAGCTTCTTTATTCTCGGAGGGCTTTTGCTCAACTGCTGCGTGGCCGGATCCCTCATGAGGCCACTTCCCCAGCCTTTGACAAAGAATGATGCAAAAAATGATGAAGAGGTTCCAGCGGCTAAGACGGTGAAGCCTACGGTGTGGCAGACTGTCAACAAATATCTTGACTTGTCACTCTTCAAGCACCGGGGCTTCCTCATCTACCTGTCAGGAAATTGCATTATGTTTGTAGGCTTCTTCGCCCCCATTGTGTTCCTTTCTCCATATGCCAGGGACAGTGGTGTAGATGAGTACTCAGCCGCCTTCCTGCTCTCCATCTTGGCTTTTGTGGACATGTTTGCTCGACCATCTATGGGACTGGTGGCCAACACACGTTGGGTGCGGCCAAAGATCCAGTACTTCTTTAGCTTTGCTGTCCTCTATAATGGCGTATGCCACATACTGTGCCCACTGGTTCAGACCTACACTGGCATGGTGGTGTACGCTGTGTTCTTTGGGTTTGCCTTCGGCATGGTGAGCGCCGTGCTCTTTGAGACACTCATGGACCTGGTAGGACCTCAGAGGTTCTCAAGCGCTGTGGGCCTCACCACCATCGTTGAGTGCTGCCCTGTGCTTATTGGACCACCTCTGGCAGGTAAGACATGACATGTTTGCTTATTAGCCAAAAGTGAGAATGTTTGTAATTATCACTAAGGGCTGCAACAAATCCTATATAAGTGCAAATGACAAAGCCTAACTTATACATTGCACACACCCAGTTGTACACTACATGGCCAAAAGTATGTGGATACCTGACCATGACACCCATATACAGTGCCCTCCACTAATATTGTCACCCTTGGTAAATATGAGATGTGAAAAATTGTCTTTATTGTTTAACCTTTTGAACGTTTGTTCAAAGAATTTACAAAAATACTCAGCTCTCATGGATATCAAAGAATTGCAAACAAAACACAGGTTTATCAAAAAAAAAAAGATCTTTGGTAACTATAGGTGTGCAACAATTAATGGCACCCTTTTAGTCAATACTTTGTGCTACCTCCCTTTGCCAAAGTAACAGCTCTGAGACTTCTCCTATAATGCCTGATGAGGTTGGAGAATACATGGCAAGGGATCTGAGACCATTCCTCC
>JANDJT010000092.1:6261728-6274740 GCA_024331685.1 Stegophilus panzeri | reverse complement strand
TGTATGGAGGAACGGTCTCAGATCCCTTGCCATGTATTCTCCAACCTCATCAGGCATTATAGGAGAAGACTCAGAACGGTTATCTTGGCATAAAGAGGTAGCACAAAGTATTGACTAAAAAGATACCAATAATTGTAGCACACCTATGTTTATCAAAAGATAAACAACAAAGACAATTTTTTGTTTATCTTTTGCTTATATTTACCAAGGGTGCCAATATTAGTAGAGAGCATTGTATGTTATGGTTTCTTACAGCTACAGTTTAACATGTGATGCAGGATTATAGTGCATTGTAATTTTAATTCACTAATTGTTTACTTTGATTTGTTGATTTTGAGCAATAAGTTTTAATCATTTGTGATATTTTATTCAACACATTGTTTTCACTAAAACTATAAATACAGTAAAATACAGCGTATATCTAATAGAACCAAACATACGTATAATATGTGTTGGTAATTATTTGTAATCTATTGCAATTATGTCTGTATAATAATTTCATCCATCTCAATGTTTGATCACTGCTCTATAAATACAAGGAATTATGGATATTAATTTTATTATAAGTATTGTCGGTTATACAGCCTTTTCATTTCTCCAATTTTTACACATGCAAAATGTCCTTTCTGAACTTTTAACATTTTTTATTTATTAAGTTTTCCCCTGCACTAATTAGAAACCTGGATATTGCTTCAGTCATATTATCATTATTTTACAATTCTTTTTTCCAAGTAATATACATGACATTTTTACAGACAGATAGAAACAATTTGTCATTTCAACCTTCAAATCCAAAGACTAGGTTTTTACTTGTTTTGAAGAGGATGCAATATTTTCTCAATGTACCTACTTGCCTAATAGACAGCATACAAATAAATCTACTAATTATAATCCTGTTTGCTTTTTATATTTATTTGTTCAAACATTATTGTACATAATCTTATTAAATTTATTTTTTCTTAATATGTAATCTTACAAATACGTGTGCTATCAAGAGGAAATGGCCAAATGAAACATCTAGTTTGTTAACATTTTAGTTAGCATATAGTTATATTTGCAAGTTTGTGATTGTGATTTAGTAGTAATAGAATTATTTCCTTAATAATTTATTAATAGGATGTTATATAGGTTTTATCATTCATCATATGTAAGGAATAATTAGGCAATTAAACATTTATTAAGGTTTCATGTTGATATACCCTGTCAGCACACTACCACTGCAAATCAGTTCAGGGGCGAGATATACAGTGCAGGGAAATAAGTATTGAACGAGTCAACATTTTTTTCAGTAAATAGGCTATTCAAATGAATTTTTCACCAGACTTTGGTATTAACTCAAGAAATCCACACATATAAAGAAATCCAAACATTAAAGTTCATAAATGAAGTTATGTGTAATAAAGTGGAATGACACGGGAAAAAAGTATTGAACACGCTAACTGAAATATATTTAATACTTCGTGGAAAAGCCTTTGTTTTTAATGACCGCTTCAAGATGCTTCCTGTATGAAGAAATTAATGGGCCGCAGTATTGATTTTTGGCCCATTCTTCTAAACATATTGTCTTTAAATCTTGTTCAATTGGATTTAAGTCAGGTTATTGACTGGGCCTGTCTAACACTTTCTCTGAAACCAATTGGGAGTTTCCTTTGCTGTATGCTTTGGATCGTTGTCCTGCTGAAAGGTCCACCCACGTCTCATCTTCATCCTTGTGGATGGCAGCAGATTCTTCTCAAGAATCTGGCACCAAGACCTTAGCAGCAGTTCGTTTAAGTCCTGTAAGTTGCTAAGTGGGACCTCCATGGAGTGGACTTGTTTGCCCAGCACATCCCACAGATGCTTGATCAGATCAGAAAAAAAACAAAACTGTAAATGTAACTGTGAAGAGATCTTGGAAATTTGGAGGCCAAATCAACACCTTGAACTCTATCATTTTCTCAAACCATTCCGGATCAATGTTTGCAGTGTTGCAGGGTGCATTATCCTGCTGAAAGAGACCGATTCTATTAGAGAATACTGTTGCCATGAAGGGGTTTCCTTAGGCTAGCCTTCGCTCCCCATGCACACCATTGAGCCTTGGGCACCCATGACCCTGTCGCCTGTTCACTAGTTGTCCTTCCTTGGATCTCTTTTGGTAGCCACTAACCACTTCATACCGGGAACAACCCATAAGACCTGTCGTTTTGAATATGCTCTGACCCAGTTGTCCAGCCATCACAATTTGGCCCTTGTCAAAGTTGCTCAGATGCTTACGCTTTCCCATTTTTCCTGCTTCCAGCACATCAACTTCGAGAACTGACTGTTCACTTTCTGCCTACTATATCCCACCCCTTGAAAGGTGGCACTGTAATGAAATAATCATTTACATATACACATTTACATTGATATATTTAGCATTTATTGATTCTTTTATCCAAACCGACTTACAAATATCAAGCAGAGAACAAACACAAGTAGTGCTACCATACAAGATTTTTTAATCAATGTTATTCACTTCACCTGTCAGTGGTTTTAATGTATCAAGTCAGTGCAAAAAAACATTTTAGATTCCCAAACATTAGTTTTCTAGCACAAAATTAAATGTTACAGAAAAATGTGTGTATGCCATTAAAGAAAGCAGCATATTATGTAAGAGAGCACTTTTCAGACAAAAAACACAATGAAGGCTGCTGGGTTTTGCTGAAAAAATAAGAAGCAAGTGCAAAGTGCAAAGTGAAAATTTCATTGCCTCATTGGAAATATATTTACCGAAAAAAAATGTTGACGCGTTCAATACTTATTTCCCCCACTGTATATACACACACAACAACAAAAGTGTCTGAATACTTATTTCCCCCTCATAATAATAATAATAATAATAATAATAATAATAATAAGAGGAAGAAGAAGAAGAAGAAGAAGAGGTGACAGCTCTCCCTTGTGGTGAATATTCTGCCAGCTGAACAACGAACAAGAGTAAATAAGTAAGAGAGTTACAAGTTTAGAAGACCAAGAGGTGCTTTTTCTAATAAGACAACTAGTAGGAAAGGATTTGAAACTGAAGATACTGATACTGGTACTTTTTCAGTTCTGTTTTAAAACCAAGTAGGACTGGAGTTTCCCATAGTCCACAGAGACCTCAGTATTACAATGGAGAAGTCCTAGAAGATATTTAGGAGCAAAGCAACACTGTGCTTTAATGACAAGAAGTTTGAGATTGTATTTAACTAAGCTATCATATTTCTTATGTGTGCCTAAGCTAATGAAAGGGTGTAGCCTATTGCATGCTCTGGTATTTAACAATCCATGTGGGAAACCAGTATCAATGGCTGCAGCCCCTCTGGCAATGTTTCAGGCTATGTTTTAATGGGGTGTTGAGGGTCAGGTCCAAGCACAAATAGTAGAGAAGGCCAAGGGCTCATCATGTGGCAATGCTCACAGCATTATTGGAACAAGAACAAGAGTTAAATGCAAGAGGGTTTGACCTGAAAACGGTACTGAAATTTCTCATTGTAAGCTAAAGAGGTCAAGTTCTGGGTGGAGGAATCATAAGTAATTGTGTAAGAGTGGTATAATTTTTTTTTATGGTGGGAAAACTCTCACTGTACATATATTGTGATCATTTGATCTTGTAATTAGTACTCGTCAAGATTGCTTATTAATTAAATATCACATTTGTTTTTAAATATTTAAAGCACTAAACAGTCGTAAATAGGCCATCTGGTGATTTTTTTTTAACTTACAGCATGTCTTGCATATTGTAGGCTGTCATAAAACTGACAGATGGACACAAGTACACGTGTTCTGCTTTTATTGAAACCAACTTAGCAAACTAACAAAAGGAATACTGTGTTGTAAAATACAGATTGGTCTGACCAGCTACTAGCTGCCTAAACTACCCGGCTGAACTGGTAGTAGCTGGAGTAGACCATCTTTTCCAGCTGGAAAGTTATTTTCCAGCTTCTTTATTTCTTGATTAAATTGATCCATAAATTATTGTGATTTTTATAATGCTTACTACCGTGTTATTTTCTTAACAATAACAAGCATTAGTACCACATTACTGATGTCCCCTTAGCTGTAGTAATTCAAAAACAGTTCATTTTCTACTAGCACTTACCAGCTGGCAAAAATGGTCTACCAGTCCAAATATCAAGAAATTAATCATAGCATCATAATACCAACCCAAACAAAACTTGTCTCTTGGATTTTGATATGCCATTATTGCTAAGAACAATTTACAATCAAATCTCCAACAGTTAATAACTTCAGTTCAGTACAATAGATTTTAAGTTAAAACTATAATGAATTCAGAAATTACTCTGTTGCTCATACTGCAGGTGGGAGTTTTACTGACAAAAAAATGTTATGAGGGCAGAACGAAAAATGATTGGTTCAGAAAGATAACCAATCAAATCATAGAGGAGGCAGGTCCAAGATATTGAAAAATAGGCAGGATTAAATAAAAAAAATGTCTTAGCAGCATGGGTAGTGGGAGCATGCGTCAGTTGGAAGAATTCGAGGTAAGAGTAAACTTTCTACAAAGTTAAGAATTTTTTAAAAACTTTAGTCAATGAGCTTGAGTCAATGAGCACATTATTATTACTATTATTATTATTAGGCTAACTCCAGTTAGCATTAGTGTAGGTAGCATCATAACAGCTCTGCTCGCCACAGAACATGTTAGACTCCAGCTAGCTGATGCACAGACACAAATTTGGATGATGACTCAAATCTGAGGGAGTCAAGCTACTGGTGCTGGAGTGACAGAAATGAGAACTCTAATCTGTTTTGTGGTGTGCGTAGCTGTTAGCCTTCACTGAGCCACTGTTTATCTTAGTTTTTCTGTGAGGAAAACTGTGCTGCGAACATTATTATTCTCAGTGGTTTGTATTAGTGGTGTAGGGTAATGCTGCTGCTCCTGAAGCAGAAAAACTGTGCTGTAAAAATTATTATTCCTCCATTATTACTCCAAGGGCAGCAACATTACTCATATTACAGTAATAATAACCACTGGGATTAATGTGTACTGGGCCTGTTCTATCCTCTCCAGCACATCATCAATCCTTGGCATAGGGTAGGCATCGAACTCAGACTGGGCATTTAGCTTATGGAAGTCGACACTGATCTGTAATGATCAGTCCTTTTTTGGGACAATGACCAGGGGACTGCTCCATTCACTGCTGGAGGCTTCTGTCATGCCCAGCTGCTTCATCGTCACAATTTCTTCTTTTAGGGGAACCTCTGACGGAACAAGGATGGAAATGTGTTGAGGTCTTGAAGTTCAGCCTTCTGGGTTTCTGCCAGGTGTTCTAGTGTCACCGTTGCGGGCTGCCTCTGGTTTGTCCTCTTCCACGTCCTCCACCTACCTTATCAGCAGTGCTGTCTCTGGGGTCTTACTGGGCAGTTCTTTCCATTCTTTTAGTAAGCTAAGAGTCTTTTAGTAAGAGTCTTTCTTTTGTCTGGGTGGTGAATTTCATAGGTTACCGGACCCATTTTTCTCACAACAAGGTATGGCCCCTGCCACTTCACCAACAGTTTGCTTGATGAGGATGGTACCTTCTCGTAACAGTACCTTCTGCCCTGGCTGGAACTGACAAAGCCTTGCCTTCTGGTCATGCCACTTCTTTTGAGTTTGTTGCGCTTGCTGCAGATTTTCACTTGCTTGTCCTCTGTAGCGCTTGAGCCAGTCCCTCATCTCCAAGACAAACTTGACAATGCTTCTCTCCTCTTTGTTGACTGTAGGGGCCTCCCTTCCACAGCAGGTCCAGTGGTCTTTGGATTTGCCAGCCATACAGGAGCTCACAGGGGGAGAATCCGGTTGAGGCCAGAGGTACTTCCATGTACACAAACAAGACGAATGGTAGCCACCTGCCCTAATCCCTTCCCAAGGGCTTGGGCCCTTGTCACAAAAGGAAATTACATTTTGGTCTTGGTAGAGATAGCATCTACATTTATGCTAGCATCTACCAGATCACACAATACAGGTAAGTCTCTTCCCAGAATCATGTCGTCAGGTAAGTTGTCCACTACAGCTACATTTAGAAGGTACAGCTGTTCTTGCACCGCTACCAGTACCTCTGCCCTGGGATACCTCTTTACATCCCCATGAACATTGTACTGCAGTTGTGCTAGCATAATTACCCTTAGAGACATAGCATGGTTTGATCAGAGACAGTGAACTACCAGTGTCCAACAATGCTTTTAAAGATTGTCCATCAACAGTAATGTCCATAGCAGTTTGGTTTGTTTGCCCCTTCCCACCAGGGTTAGTGACATTGTCCTACTCTCTGGTAGCATAGCAAAATCCCATCAGATTAGCTTTTCTTGCCGGACACACTAAAGCTTTATGCCCCGGTAAAAACAGATCAATTTATGTCCAGCTACAGCGTTTAGCCCCTGTGCCCCCTTGTTACCATTTCGGGGTCGATGGCTCAGTTCAGTTCTATCCCCACTGCTAGGCTGGGTGTAGTGTGCTTTACCTTTGGGTAGTTGCGAGCCATGGACTGTCCGATGAACATTCACATACGGCTGTACTAACCTGGCTGCTGCCAGTCCTGTTGTCGGCTCATGCTCCCTCACCCACGTCCGACTGTCATAGGAGAGCACCGAAGTAGCTGCTCCAAAATGATGAGCTCCCTGATCTCCCCCTTAAGGTCCTTTCACACTGAGTGTAATTAAGTGATGTGAATGTTTGACGCAATGATGCTTTTGAATCGAAACAATAGATCCCTATGGAGCTATTCACACTGGTCATGATCATTTGCGGTGCAACAAAGCGACACTTTTTTTTTTTCGTCGATTGTTTTTATCCTGTCGTTTTGTGACAAAATGGGCCATCCAATTATATTTGAGCTTTAGATCACGTGCCCAAACCCGCTGCTGCTGCACAAAAAAGTGAGATAGCTGATGCTATAGCACAGAAAGCTGTTTTGAAAACCAGTGTAAACAACAAAGAAGAGTATTCCAGAGTTGCGAGTTTTGTTCGGATGGCCTCAGATAATAGCACAGGATACAGGTTGAATCAGAATCAGCAACTGTGGGGCTGACTTGTAAATGCTGCTGAAAGACGGCTGAGGATGCCGAAGCAGTTTTCTGAGTTTTCTTATTTATGTATTTATTTTTATCTTGCACAAATAAACGGGTTTTGTCCCACTACTGTGTTATTGCATTATATTTCATATTATTTAATTCATACTAAAACAGCTTGATGGTGCTGTTAAAAAAAGCTTTCTGCCTCCCTTTCTCGGTAGAATACACATAAAATAATAATAATAATCTCCCTCTCTCTCTCTCTCTCTCTCTCTCTCTCTCCTCTCTCCCTTGCCCACTGGTTAGCGAAAACAGTGCCAGGTGTGCATCCTCACAACTTGGCTTCTCCCTCCTCCTCTCAAAGTCAGTTAATGTGCTTCTTAACAGTTTGGCTGCGTCCAAAACCGCATACTTACCTACTATATAGAAATGCATGTATTTCGGCTACTATGTAGTAGGTAAGTATGCAGTTTTGGACGCAGCCTTTGTGTTGTGGTGCTATGCGGCAACATTTATGTGACTCTTCTTCTCAGTGGTCAAAGATTATAGGCCGATCAGCTGAATAGTGGGTTGAGTCACCTAGTGTGCAGGTGTAAAATGCATTCTCAGTCAGCGGCACCTATCATGCAGGCGTGAATTAGCTGAAGGCAGTCAATCATTTTGTGTGAAAGCATTGTATGTCTGCGATTCGCTTCACATTATCGTGTCGCGCTCAGTGTGAAAGGGCCTTTAGAGTGCAGATCTGGCCGCACCCAACGCTGATAGAGGTTGCACAGACAATGATGCGTCTCCGTTGAAGACTCTCCCTCTGGCACTGATGTTGCCCGGAACCGCTAATGGTTCTTCAGAGAGATGCTGAATTTTTCCATAAGTGCCTCTCTGAGATAGTCAGTCATAGTCGTCTGCTCGCTCCTCATCCATTGCTAGGTATGCCTCTAATGCTTAACCCGTCAACAGTGGGACCAGCCTCCAACTCCACTCAGCCTTTGGCCACTGCCAGGTCTTGGCCAACCACCCGAACTGACAAAGGTAGCTCTCGATGTCATCTCTCTGCTGCAGAGGTGGAATCATCTCTGACTGGTGCATCGGCTGCCACTGCAGCATGAGGACCACTGGTGAGTCGGCATGCCATGCTGATAAGTCACCAGCAATCTGTCTCTGCAGTGCAGGTGTCAGAAGTTCCATCCTCAGGCTCCTGCTGTCACTCGGGGTCACTGCAACAGTCCGGACCATCTGCTGGATGTACTCCCGCAGTTGCCGGAGCTCCAGAAGATACCTCTCCTCCCTCTGCTGCTGTGCGTTGAGAAAGTTATTCATCAGGCTCACCATACTCTCACTGGATGTCGCTGGAGTGACTGTGCTGGTCTAGGGTGAACCTAACTCTTTTATGGCCCTTGGAGTTTCCACTGACTCCACTGTGTACCATATGACATGGCCTCCTTAACCATGGCCTTTGCTTGGGAGTGTAGGCCGACCCTTCTCCCTTTCGGCGCTTTCTTGCGGGTAGCCATCCACTGCTGCCACCAAATGTGATCCAGCAGGTCTGCTGGAGAGCCGTGTTGAGGCTCGTGAGGACAAAAAACATGTGAAATGATGGCTCAACCCACAGTAGCACGTAGGTGCAAGGTAGAATTTATTTACAGTGTGCCAAGTAATAGGGAAGAATCCAGTGGTGATGCAATATTTTACAGGTGAGGAGGGAAATTTTTTTTAAAGTCACAGTGAAAGAACAAAAAACAACAAACAAATATATATATATATATATATATATACAGAAAAAATAATGGCTCGTGGCACCTCTGCTGCCTGCTCAGTTATCTCACAATATGTTTCCAAACTTCAATACTTCAGTCATCCACTACTCTACCACACTCCCCCAATGAGTCAGAGCTCCCTTTTTTATAGGCCCTGACTCCGCCCCTTTTGGGCACTACCAACAGGGAAGTAAAATAGGTAACTGTCTAAGACCCAGAATTCACACACAAACATATATGTGGACATAGCTTTTATGTTGCTTTTTAACGTTGTGATCCACCAATGCCTAGTATATTTAATTACTTTTTTGTTTCTGTTCACAGGTATTCTTATTCTACTTACTCCCCACAAGACCTCTTAATCAGCTACCATACGTCCACCCTGTTTGGCTGATGCAGACATGCAGCCCAGAAGTCTGACCACCGCCATACACCAAAGACAAAACAAAGGAAAAACTAAAATAAAACATCAAAGTACACTTGCGCGTGTGTGTTCAGGAAGGTAGATGCTGTATGGGGCAGAGCATAGTGAAAGATATGTCCATGTGCTATCAGTGTTGCATGTGCACCTGCTTTTCCGACAGCTGAAACAGTGTAGGATGAAATTAATTGTGATTGAGGTGAGTGTGTGTTGCCAGTGCTGCCGTTCCCAGCACTGATGATTACTTCATCACAGTTCCTCTCAAGGTTTCTTCCTCATGTTGGAAGCTGCAAACAGACCAAATGTAGGACAAGTAATAAGTTTATGTGGGACCATGTGGGACATATTTCCGACACCCAAAGGTCTACCATTTTGATGCCTATATAAATGAATAAGAAACGTGCACTTAGCCCATTTATATTTATGTCTCTTGTGTCAAACAATGCAACAAAGAGAAACATTACTGCATAAAAAAATGTGGAAAAAAAGGATTTCTATGGCTTGACCTCACATGTGTCCAGTTTGAGTGAACGCTTACAGCCCTTTGATGCAAGTATAGGTCTCTGCAGAACATAAATGACCGGATAGGCATTGTTCATCCATCCAATCAACTATGGTTAGGGTTATGGTTAACAAATCAGATAAAGCGGTTGAAAAACACCTATCCCGGTTTGAAAATTCCCAATAATTGGAAAACGCCTTTTTTGTTCTGCAGAGACACCATACTCCTTTGATGACAGGCTTCAATACGTTCTTCACAGCCATTGGATGAATGTCAGGTCCGGCCACCGTCTCTGCGGACGATTGCTTCATCAGCGATGCAACTGATGTTTTCAGTCTATTTCATTTTATAACTTACTGAAATATTATTGTAGAAACATAAGAAATTTTTTTATATAAAATTCATATCCAGAATTTATGTTTCTGTAAAGCTGTTTTGTGACAATGTCCATTGTTCAAAGTGCTATACAAACAAAACTGAACTGATTGGTTTAGGACCTAAAATACTCCAATAAGTTTTGTCTAAATTCACCTTTGGGTGATAGCTGCTCCTAACTTTTGAATTGTTCAAAATCAAATCATAATACCTCTTTCTCTTGAGCCCTTGCAAACTGTTCTTAATATAACAAATATTGTGATTTGCCAGACAGGAAATTGGCTCTTATGAGTTTTACCAAATACAGTCTTTGTGTTTTGTTCTTCTATAAATTTTGCCTAACTCATACATTTAAAAGTGTGTTCAATACTTTTTGGGGCCACTGTAATTCCAAGTAAGTAGAGAAATACTTCTACTAGTGCCACAGGCAGCTAGAAGAAAGTTTTTTGATTATGTGCAGCAGAAAGATGGGAAAAACTAGTTCTCTGTCTTCTATCTCTAGTTTTTAATATTATAACACCTTGCTGTAAGTGAATACACAATGAACACAATTATTAAACGCTATATCAATATTCATGAAACATACTGCAGTAATGTAAATTGAATGAGCTCTCTGATGAGAGACTGTTGCGCTGGGACGGCAGATCAGTAAGCAACAAGCTGCTCCAGTGCCCTGACCAGCTTCTGATTAACCTGTATTATTGAGTGAATGCTTGCTTTGACACACTGCCTACTTAAGCTTCTATCTATATTTTACCATTTGGACATGCAATAGTCCAAAATGCTATAATTTATGCCATACAAGCCCACAGGGCAACAATGACCCCAGACAGCTGCCTGTTGCAGATCTCATCTAGAATAGCATTTATTTTTCTGTTTACATACAGCTACACCAATAAAGTGTTTGATCATGGTTTGTTCAAGTTTACATGCAAGTGTATTGTGGATCAAATATGACTGCTACTGGTCAAATTCATTTTGTATCTTTGTGTGCTGTTTAACAGATCTCTGCTCAGATTGTATTCCCATCATTAAAATGGTTGGATAAAAGCATATGCTGTTTTTGGTGCAGTCAAGAAATTTACCTTGGAACTTGAACACTCTGAAAGATAAACATGGCCTACTGTGAGACGAAACAACTAATAAAGTTGTTAGGTAGGGGGAGCTCTTGTCCTTCTGATCTCAACAAAGAAGAATCTCTCTCTCTCTCTCTCTCTCTCTCTCTCTCTCTCCTCTGTAAGACATTTACACTCTTGAATTAAGATGTTTAACCAGTAGTGATATGCAAGTCATAATCATCATATTTAACAGATGGATAATATTTTTCCCCCACAGCTGATTACACATTATTTTCAGTTCAAAGCCTCAATATGACCATCACTTATTATTCCAGAAGGAGGGCATCACTACTCCATTGTAAAGATATAAATAAATGTGAGTGCATATTACACGTAGTGCATAATAAACACATTGTTTGAAAGTGCCACTAACAGGGTAAAAACTGCTTTATGTGCCTTAAAATCCCATGAACCTAGCTATCTATAGAACTTGTTAAGACTTTTTGCTGACTTGCACGAACAGGTTTAGTGCACAATAATAAAAGTAAAAGCAATGAAGGTGATACAACTGTTCTTGCCCAGCTTTTCCATTACCTTCTTAAGTGTACTTGGATCAGAATTGTCTAAATCTCATGCTAAACATTAACATTTTATCATTTGGCAGATGTTTTAATTTAAAGTGACTTACAGTTGAGGATATATTCCAGAGAAGGTAGGTTAAGGGCCAAAATGAAGGGTTCAAAATGTCCATGGATTTCAAGTCTCACTCTTCCTATGTTAGTATATCCTGGCTTTTAAGAGTCTCCATACTCTTAAAGGGGGAAAAAAGAAAAATGTTAAATCTTGAACTCTTTATGGTTCTTTGGTTGCCTCTCTGAGGAACTGTTAAAGGTTTCCCTAATTACAGCCCTTTTAGAAACCCAACAACTCTTCCCAATTCAAAAACTCTTGTTTTTCATATAGCACACTATCAGATCCTCCAGCTCTGACCTCAAACCTTCTCCTAGTCCAGTCTATCCTACTGCCACAATTGACCCTCCTGTTGGTGAACAGGTTCTTAAAGTATCCCTGCCTCACCTGAAGAGCCAAAATCCACTCCCATAACAGCACTGGAGTTCTGCTAGAGCTATGTCTGGCTGGAGCATTCCGTCATGATGTGAGCCCATGGAGGCAGATACAAATGCAGAACTTCTTTATTTGTAGAGAGCCACAGGGAACAGGCTCAGGGAAACAAACGCGAGGAATAAAACACACTAGGTACCAGGCATAAGAAACTTAGCAAAACGAAAAAGTATATACTCTAAAAAAAAAGTACTAAATAATCAAAACACAGTGCATAACCAAACACAATAAAAGACCCAACCACAAAAATGACCTAACTTGAATTAATGCTCCAGCAACTAAGGAGAAAAAACAGGCTACTTAAATAGGGCACTAATCAATCAGGGAAAATGAAAAACATGAGAATGGTTGAGACAGGACATGGAACGAGACAACAGAGAGAGAAGTTCTGCAAGGACAGTCAGAGTCTCTAAGGTAGAATTGCCCCTGGGGCCCATGACAACCTGACCATCTCACCCATATTTGGGCCTTCCTCAAACTGTCACCAGAACGTTGGAAGCATACAACTATCTACTGTAGCGTTACAATTTCCCTTCAGTGGAACTAAGATGCCCAAACCTGTTCCAGCATGACAATGCTCCTTTGCACAAAGCGAGCTCCATGAAGACATGGTGTGTGAAGGTTGGAGTGGAAGAACTCGAGTGTCCTGCACAGAATCCTGACCTGAACTGCACCCCAGGCCTCCTCACCCAACATCAGTGCATGCCCTCACTAATACTCTTTTAGCTGAATGATCACAAATCCCTACAGCCACGCTCCAAAATATATA
>JANDJT010000092.1:6223504-6250361 GCA_024331685.1 Stegophilus panzeri | reverse complement strand
GCCTCTGCCAGAAAGCTTAAAATGGGCTGTGGTTGGATCTTCCAGCAGGACAATGATCCAAAACATACATCAAAATCCGGCCATGGCCATCCCAGTCCCCTGACTTGAAACCCACAGAAAACCTGTGGGGTGAACTGAAGAGGAGAGTCCACCAATGTTTGAAGGATCTGGAGAAATTCTGTATGGAGGAATGGTCTCAGATCCCTTGTCCTGTATTCTCTAACCTCATCAGGCATTATAGGAGAAGACTCAGAGCTGTTATCTTGACAAAGGGAGATTGACTAAAAGGGTGCAAATAACTGTTGCACACCTATATTTAAAAAAGATATTTTTTTTTTGGATAAACCTGTGTTGTGTTTGATATCCATGAGAGCAGAGTGTTTTTGTGAATTTTTTGAACAAAAGATCAAAAGGTAAAACAATAAAGACAATTTTTCACAGCCTTCTGTGCTCATATTTACCAAGGGTGCCAATATTAGTGGAGGTCACTGTCAAGAGAACAAGTGTGCTAATGTTAGCTAGCTACCTATTGAGCCACTGAAATGTCTTACCTGTTCAACTGAAAAAAAAAGCCATTTCTGCTTCAGTCCTCAATCACTTCAGATCTCGGCTTTGTCGCCACCTCTCAAAAGCCATGCCGATATTTATTCTCGTTATAGCATGGGCCCTGTCTCTTTCCCTTTTTAATTGCAAGCTCTCCGCAGTTCATCAACGATGTCAACGATGATTGCGTTTAGAACTATCCAGATTTAAAGCAGCCGCCTAGATGACAAGTTTAAATTCTAAGCAACTGTGGTAAGAACAAGCTACAACAGTAAACACTCCACCATCCTCAGCCCCCACGCACGTTATATAGTAGCCGGGTCTTCTTCTTTTGTTTTATGGTTGTGATGTAACCACGCAAAGTAGAATGACGTCAAACTGATGTTTCCTGCAAAATCCGACCAGACAGCTAAAACTATAAATCATTATTATAAGCTTACCACTGATTTTTTTTTTTTTTTACGTACTTGTTCATTAATTGATTTCTGTTTATTTTTAACCAAAAAAAGTTTGATACTGCAGCTTTAAATTGATCCTTCAAACTGGTATTTTGTACAAAGGCCTAGTTTATATATTTATTTATTTATTACCCATGCATTTACTTTAACAACAACAACAACAACAACAACAACACAACACAGCAGAATGATAGGAGAGAATAAATGAATATCTACAGTTTGGGGGGAAATGATTTCAATAGTGAGTAAACAAAGTTGTTTTTGTTTTTTTTAAAGGAAACATTTAGGCTGGTGTGGAAAAAGCGCTGGCCAAAGCATAACCTGAAATCTGAGACCTGAAGCAGGAAGAACGTAAAGCTGAAAGTGTTTCAGCTGTAACTCAAAAAGGAGTTGCCTGTGAAAGAGGATACTGATCCCCAAAAGACCTGATCCATGCATAAAGATTTTCTCCTTCATTCTCTTCTTCAAGGTTGAAAGATGGACACGTATTTCATTTGCTAAAATATTTTATTTAATGAACTCCCAGCATTCAGATAAATGTCAGTTGATTTATTATTATTATAATTTTTTATAGTAATAGTTCCTTTTGAAACATTAGAAAAAAGTTAGAATTGCTTCTACCTATGGTTTTCTCAAGCTTTTGTAGTTGATGTTTCAGTGACACAAATCATCGGCAGTGTGCTTTATGCAGAGTCATGCTGAGTCAGAGAGGCTAATTGAGCTGTGCTGATGTTTAGTGACAGGAGCTGAACCAGACAAAAAGCAGTTTACTGAAATAACAAATGATAAAGCCAAAATAATGATCAACATTTACACTAGTATCTTCTTTCTACGAGGTCTAAGTCAGTCTCGGAGTGCAGATTGAATGGAAACTTCCCTTCAGAGAAGATATTTCTATGTCTAAATTAGGAAGAAATGTCAGAATGTGGACTGCAGAGTGTCCAAACTAAGGCTACAATCTCAAGTAAGAGCCCCTCTGAACTTAATAATCACATCATAACTCTTGTAGATTGTTGCTTTGGACTCTTTCACTCGGTAAGCCTATCCATATATTTGTGTCATGATAGATCTATTTTCTAGGTATGGATGGGCTATATCTACCAAAGATCAAATAGCAGCCACTACTGCATGAGCCTTGTGGGGAGGAAGGATACGGGCATGTGGGTGTCCATTCTGCCCTGACAGAGAAACTCTGCCAGTTGCATGATTGTGCCAAGATATGCACCATCCTGTACCATCCCCAGGGGATTTGTGCCTGTGAATGTAAATGTATCTGACCACCTACAAAACCTTCCTGTTTGCATACACAAACACACGTCACTCTAGCACTGGTCTAACCCCATTCTTTGTTTTGCATGGCTGCCATGCCAGGCTACTGGTGGAAGTTACCACCGGAGTACCAATGGGGAGGAGGTGATATGATATGGATGCATGGATCCATGCCCACTATCATGCCCTCATTGATTCTTTTGAGAAAATTAGGGCCCTTAGTGGTGTAGAGTAGACGCTGGCAACTACAGTCTGAACATTGTGCAAAAATAGCTTTCTTATAAAGAAAATGTTGACAATTTCAACAAAAGCTGCATATCATCTTTCAAAGCAATAAGTTATCTATCCATTTACGTAATTTGAGCATTCTTTGTCTCATTGTTGTGGAGCACTCAAATACAATAGACATGTCTCCTTTGGGATATTTTCACCATCAAAAATCATGTTCCAACAAGTGAACAATAAAATGCAGCTTCTGGGTAGAAACAACAGTTATATTAAAGTATTTTTGTAGTAAAATTAACCACTTTTTAAAATCATGATCTGTTATGGTAAATGTCTGTCCTTTCATTTAAGTGCATAATCATTGATGTGCACTGCTTATATTTTGGACCAAAAAGACTTAAATTAAATCAGTAAAAGAACAGGAAATTGGAAGACAGTCCCTCTGCTCTCAGATGAAAGAGTTTTTACAACTGTTTCTACAGAATTTCTATAAACGGAACAAATGTAAATTGCCATCGAATTGGCAATGTACCCAGCACCCCAAATCAGTAGTAATGGAAAGGAGACAGGGGCTTCCTCAGCACTTGATCACATCTGGCATGAAATTCAATCCAATCAAAATGTGAGTCCAAAGGAAGAAAAAAAAACATTGACATACAGGGAGTATCTCAGGGAGTTTGGGGCGATCACCCAAATGTCGGGGGAGGAGTTACAAGCCATGTGTAAAGGTTTTGTCAGTATTTTAGGATTTTGAGTCTGATCACAGTTTGTAGAATGCTGTGCTATACCAAGGGAGTGCTTACATTTGGATGTTGTCACTGCTGTTAATACATTTTTCACAAATTCTGTTTTCACAAATGCTACAAGTGCACTAATTATATCGAACTGGCAGCTTGCCAGCACATAGCCTATGGTCCTATAAAAAGACAGGGGAATAGACTGATGGTGCACAGGGTATAAGGCTTACCTTTGTCTTGTCAGCTCTGGGTATATTCACGCACCACTGATAGCTTGCAGTGACACAGCTCTATCCTCCTGGAAGCCTGGATGGGGAGAATATTGATGAGTGCACCTCTCTCAATGGAAAGGGAAATAAGAAAGAACTGTGTTTTATCTGTCTAACGTAGCAGTGAGTTTTCCTGTAGTTTTGTTGACAGGTGCACCCTAAAAATCCTTGTGTGAATTAGGCACAAGGAAATCTCAGCACGGAGTCTCAGCGAGACTGAATCATTTGCATGGAATGGACTCGAATATGGGGGAAGATTCTCATTGTACTGCACTGTACTATACTGTACTTTTGTCGCTTCCTCCACTGATGCTTGTCTCTTTGTGCTGTTATAGCCCAAGATCTATAAAGAAAAGTAGGGGTAGGATTTTATGGCACAGCCCTGTGACACATATTGTGTTTATATATAGTGCGACCCTGACCAGGATGAAGTGGTGAATAAAATGAATGAATGAATGTTTTCTGGTTCTGACCACTGCCTGTGTCTTTTGTATATTGATAATACACATGCCCACTTTCATCCTCTCTGCTGGGTTTTGACCACAGGTAATAATTATTTACCATGACTGTAAGATCAGTCTCAGGGAAGACAGTGCATACCTTCTGTCCTCTCCCAGTCAATACATACAGGCTTGACATCACCTAACATACTGAAGAGAGCAATTAGAGTGCATGCTTAAGTCAGCATCAACATACCACTGAGTCCCCAGCATCTTAGCAGCCATCAACAGAGACCCCTGCATTCTGCCAGAGGATTTGTCTTACACTTCAGACTCACTCTCTTTCTCTTTCTCTCTCTCTCTGTCTCTCTGTCTCTGTCTCTCTGTCTCTCTGTCTCTCTCTCTCTCTCTTTGGAAGAGCTTCACATTACTTCTATGTCACAGTAAAGTGCATGCAAAGAGGCCAACAACAGTTGGTGATGTCTAAGCTTCACAGAATTCACTCATAGAGTGAACCAAGTATTAAACAATTTTGTGGCTAATTTGGGCCTTTGAATATGAGCCCTGGAAATGTGAGAACTATTAATAAATGGGCTGTGGTTCTTTTATAGTTCAAACAATCTACACTATATAACCAAAAGTTTGTGGACACCTGACCATCAAACCTATGTGTGCTTTTTGAACATCCTATTCCAGATTTAGTCTCACTTTGCTGTTATAATAACCTCCACTCTTCTGGGAAGGCTTTCCACTGGATTTTGGAGCATGGCTGTGGGGATTTTCCAATTCATTAGTGAGGTCAGGTACATGTGAGGAGGACTGGGGTGCTGTTGATCTTTCAATTGATCCCAAAGGTGTTCAATGGGGTTGAGGTCAGTGCTCTGTGAAGGACACTCGAGTCATTCCACTCCAACATTGGCAAACCATGTCTTCATGGAGCTAGTTTTGTGCACAGGGGGCACTGTCAGGCTGGAACAGGCTTGGCTCTCTTAAATTCCAGTGAAGGGAAATTGTAAGTCCACAGCATACAAAGACATTCTATACAATTATGTGCTACAAACCTTGTGGCAATGCTTTTAGGAAGCGTTTTAGGAAACGAGTGTGATAGTCAGGTATGCACAAACTTTTGGCCAAAATGATGGCACTGCCCACTGACATACAGCCCCCCGTTCAATATTACATAATAATATGACAGAACTGTATTACAATGAAGATTCTAGCCAAAGCAATTTAAAGCTTTTTTTTCAGATTAAGACAGTCTGCCTGCAATGAACTGGAAAGGACCTATGACCACACAGTGAGATCACCAGGCTGTGTTAATTGCATATCCATGTGTTTGTGTAATTCAACACTAGCAGATCTCATCTCTTCAGGATCTGTCATGACACTGTACTCTATTTTACAGGCAATCTGGTGTGTAATTGCAATCGGTGTTTGCTGAACGTTTAATAAAGCCTTTAACTTTAACATTTTCACTAAGAGGCTTTAAAATGGTGGGATGATTAATAAAAGACTTAACTAAGGATCTGTACACTTTCAATCACCACTTAACTAACTTATGCTTTATATATTATTATTATTATTATTATTATTATTATTATTATTATTATTATTATTATTGATAATAAATATAGTTTATAATCTCATATTATTTGCAAAGTCAGTTTTCTCAGCTTTCATAATTCATCCTTATGAGCATGAGATTCTTAGTAGTTGGTGTATACTTTGTACCTATTGCCATGTGCTACACTTTTCTATGGAAATTGCTGGTTTGAAGTTAAAGTGAAGTATTTCAAGGAAATATGAAATAAGACCGCAACTGACCAGACTAATCTATAAATTTTAAATTGCAATTTAAATCATTGTAAGGAGCTTTTAAATCAACAGATGCTATATTTTTATGTCAAATATCCCATTATTAACCTACTCATCCTTCTGCAGGAAAAAATAATAATAATAATAATAATATCAGTGCTTTATGGGATGATAATTGTGCATTTGTATAGCCAGAGCATGAGTGTGAGTGTCTGAATGTAACAGGTAAATAAAATAATATATTGAGCATAAAAAAAAGCACTTGTGCTACTAGTGAATGTCAAGGTAGACTCTTGTCTATATCCTCTGTCTATAGGGACAATATGTAAGTGGGTCAAACTTTAGATCAGCGAGTAAACTTTGGTTTTCTTACAAAGGTTTTTAATAATTCAGTGACCAAATCTCTTCCAAAATTCCTTTGCCAAACTAATCATGCTTATTGATATCTGACTTTTCAACAAAGGTAAATAACAATAAGTTCCCCATATTGGCAAAATTCGTCATCTTAAATGATTAAATGACACACAAAACAGTAGTCTCTCTCTCACTCTCTCTCTCTCTCTCTCTCTCTCTCTCTCTCTCTCTCTCTCTCTCCCCAGAAATATTGGCTACACATCTGCATTTGTAAATGTACTTCCTATTATAATTTTTTGTCATCCAACCAGTGCCATTATGACTGTCATAGCAGAAGTTATGGACTCATAACTATGTTTTTTTTTTGTTGTTTTTTTTTATCTCAAAACGCCTGGATTTAATTTATATGTAAATGTACTCCTTGTAGTAGATTATTTGTCAGCAAATTATTGGTCGGATTGAGACAGAAGAAAGGGGGCAGGAGGCATATTGCTGCAGCATGAGCCGAGAAGAAAGAAAAGTCAACATAAATACATGAGCCTGAAGCCCAGAGGAAAGTATCACAGCTTTGAAGTATAAAGCTAATGGATCAGCCCCAAATTAAACAACCAAATTACTTTAGTTTTGAAAAGGGAAGAGTGAAAAGGAGGTGATTGAGAAGCAGGAACAATGGGCTTGTTATTAAGAGAAATGTGTTTGATTATGTGACTGGATAATGCAGAGGTAATAAATTAATATATTAAAGGATAAAGAAGAAGAATTAACTTAAAAACTAAAAGCCTTATAACCTTGGGGGTACCATTTTTAAAATACATGGTGTTGATGACATATTGAAACCTAAGAGAACCTTTGACTGGTCCAGTACGCACAAGTCTACCAATCATCTACAAAAGAGTACAATCTAAACAACTAATACATTTATATGTATACATTTTATGAAAGCCATTCCATCAGAATCAGTGGTTGAGTTTATTTGTCTTTTTTTTTTTTTGTATAGTCTACAAGCAAGAGACTGTATAATCAAAAAGAGTTTTAATTAGGATAAATTACACTATAAAGCCTAAAGTTTGTAGACAACTTTTGCCACAAAGTTGGTAGCACAAAATTGTCTAGAAGTAAGTAAGTAAGTCAATTTTATTTATATAGCACATTAAACACAGCAAAACAGAGTAAGAAAAGTAAAATAGAAAACAGAATAAAACCAAATAAAGACAGACAATAGTAAAAATTTGATTAAAGAATGTCTTTGTGTGCAGTAGCGTTACAATTTCCCTTCACTGGAACTAAGAGACTGAAACCTCTTCCAGCATCACAATGCCCCTGTACACAAAGTGAGCTCCATGAAGACATGGTTTGCCAAGTTTGGAGTGGAAGAACTCGAGTGTCCTATACAAAGCCCTGACCTCAACCCCACTGAACACCTTTGGTATGAACTGGAACTGGCACTTCCTCACCCAACATCAGTACCTGATCTCACTAATACTCTTGTAGCAGAATGATCACAAATCCCCACAGACACGCTCCAAAATCTAGTGGAAAGCCTTCCCAGAAGAGTGGGGCTGTTTATAACAGCATAGGTGGAATTAATCTCGGATGAGATGCTCAACAAAGGCATAAGGGTGTGCTGGTCAGGTGTCCACAAACTTTCCCCATATAGTGTAATTAATGACCCATATTGCCTGCCACTCATTAAGTCTGACCTCACTAATATTATTTACATTTACCCAGTGTTTAATTTGTAAATCTGCAGGTCCCGGAACACTAAGAAGGTAGTGATCCGGCAGGTCGGTACGCATGCGAAAGGTCACGGTCTTAGCAGCCATCAACAATCGGTCCTCGAACTTACAGACATGTAAAAGTGCTTCCAGTATCTCACATAGCCAACGATATTCAATGCTGATAGGTATGTAATTGGTCACACTGGTACAGCGACGTAATAGCATAACGAGTTTATAGCAGTGAGTATTCTCAGTACAAAGGGAAACATTTATGGATTGCACATTCTATCAGCTGTCACCTCGATTAAATACAAAACACATTTGCCCAAAGCACTTCGAAAACAAAGCTACGTTTCATACAGTGAGCGTACTTACAATAAACATTAACTGCACAACATAATCAAGAAAAAATTGTCTTACCTAAGACAAAATATTCCACAAAGCTGTCATGTCAGTGTCCTCCTACTCTTCCCTGTGTCCCTTACGTATCCATGAGTGCACAAATGGCTCAGGATTAAACTTCGTAAGCGGTGGACCCAATATGTTCAAAAACATCAGATTTGAGATGGTGTGAATGAGAAGGGATTCACACAGTGAGCTACAAATGAGATTGATTTTGGACAAACCCTGCTCGTGCTCCACTCAAGATCGGTATGGTATTCACAGTAGCCAACAACTGCCTCAGTCCTTCTGGATCTTTTGGTGTATTTGAGTCCCTGTACTCCTTAGAAGCCTGAATGACTGTATATGGGCTGTTAACTCTATTTAATTCCGGGCAGTCAATCTCACTTTCAAAGCTATGTGCAGGTCAACAGTGTTTAGCTTCGTAAGCGCTTCTAAAACCTTCCACAATCAGGCTAGTATTATCACTGCTATTCATGGGAACGGTCACCAAACTGCTTCCTCAGTGACCTGCTGCCGGTCGCTCTCTTGGACTCTTGCCTTTTTAGTATTTTGTTTGTGTTTTTAAAAAATGCTGGTAATGATAACTGCTTTCGTTTCGCCGTGACACACTCTACAACGCATGCTATGTGACTGTAGGCTTCACTTTGTGACAACGAATTCGGATGAACTTTGAACTTGAAATGATTATTTTTTATTTTTTATTTTTTATATTTGAGCATTTCTATTGCTGCTTCTTTTGTTGTTCTGTTTTACTTTTGTTGAATTGAAAACTAAAACTATTTGTTTTGATAATATTGCTGCGAGAGACTTTACATCCAGCTGCAGAGGTACCGGATCCACATAAAAATGTTCCAGAACGCAGGTGTGCTATATTTTAGAGGTGCAAGATCCTGTTCCGGCAGGATCCGGCTCAAATTAAGCTCTGCATTTACCTCAACAGGCAGCTCTGGGATCAACCGAATGCAGAGGGTTTGGATTTTAATCCGGTTAGCTAAATGAACAGGTTCAGATTAATTGATGTTAGTTTAAATGTCAGGCATGGAAAAAGTCTTCAAATGTCAGTTCACTGAGGTAAAGTTCAGTCACACAGATGAAATTTCATGGGCCAGTAATAATAATATTTCAGATTTAATTAACGATTGTGTGTGTACAATCTTTTACCTGTCACCCTGTAATTGTGTGACCTCATATTCTCCTTTACTCTTTTCTATTATAATGAATAGACTATATGGTTAACTATAAGAAGACAAGTAGCCCTGGTCCTGAGGGAGCATGGATTCCCTAAAGCATGATGCTGCCTCCACTTTGCTTTTTTTTATATTTGTCAAACATTCCTTTTTTTTCTCCTTATCTGCATAAAGCTCATTAATATAGGAAAATATTAGTCGGCTAAAACGTCATTATCTAAACCATTTGTAACTGTTAAAAAATTCGGTACATGCGATCGCAATCTGTAATTATCACATTGGTCATATAGTTTTATTATTGGTAATCAGAAGCATGTAGACTACACAGTGGTATATGTGCAGCTATTTATGAAAGCTGTTTCAAGACCGTTAACACTGATTGTGGCTGTAGTTGCCCATAGATCTCTGGAGATTGTTTAGGATTAAGGATTGGTTTGGGAGTTGTGAAGGCTTCTTTAGCCAAATTTTGTCTAGGAGGAGTGCTATGTGTCTCCATGTGTGGAAAAAGTGTTAAATCTCTTTGAAATGGTTGCGAAGCCGTTTTCAGATTCATGGGCAGCGATCTTCATGAACTAAGAGTTCGCTTTGTTCAATGTTGCAATATAGTTCAATGGCAAATACCACCAAAGGAGTGATGTTTTTATAAGGCAGGGCTGCCCCCTTTGCTTAATGTAAGTCTGTGGAACAATTTGGAGTATGTCCAAATACAAATATTGATCTCAGACATTTTGCATGACTTCAGATATCCTAAGACAAAAGCGAGCAAATACATGCAACAACACTTTTATACAATAAGCAATGAAGCATGAGCTCATAGAGCAGAGCTACAACCAATATATGTAATAATAACTTTGCTTGATTTTGTTGAAGTGTAGCTCTGAAACAGATGACTCTCGCACAGAACCCCTCTCAGAGAACGGCAACCCCCTGAGCTCTGGCTTAGGTGAAACAGCTGCGTCTTTCGTTGTCACATTACTTTCCCTGGCTGGTGGCACAAATCTTATTTGACTTTGGCTGTTTGGCCCTATATTCCTCCAGGGTCCTTATTAAAAAAAGCCACTGTGCCTGCTGCTGACCAAAATGCGTTTATCGGGAATCAGTTCGCGTTTCAAGTGACAGCTGGGGACCTGAGACTCCTCTCAATGCCGGCATTAAATTGGTCAGCCTCCAATACACCCCACTGCACTGTGTTGGTGGTCTGGAGATGCATTAGGTGAATTACGGGGTGCTGGCGGACTAGTGCCATGTATTGCTGTCTTTACTTGAGCCATTATGTTTTGTATCCTTGTTCTAGCAAATTGATTTAACAATTTGTCATTTTGTTAAGGCCACCACTGATGGGTACAGGCTCTCCTCTGTCTCTTTCAGTCTTTAGCATGCCAGGACTGTCAGAACCCTGGAGAGAAAGTGTGTGTGACTCAGCATCTAATAACTTAACCAATAAACCTTGTGGAATCCTTAATTTAGTTATTGCCTAGCATAGTATGTAAAAGCACGTATAAGTAAAAGCTATTCATATATACAGTTTAGATAATCAGTGCAGTTTTAGATTTAGTTAGACCTACCTTAATACATACTTCTCTAATTCTCATTGTAAACAAAATTTCTACAAATATACTGAAGTATTATGGCAGTGGAAAGACCTAATATCTCCTTTATTGTTATTGCTTGGCAAAGCATCATAAATGATCTTTCATTACAAAGGTGAAAAATCGATTGTTGCATTGCAGTTATTACAGATTTGCATCACTCTCATTAATATTAACAATTAATGGAGAGTGTAAAAAAGACGGCATCATCCGGTACAGCCCCATCCTTGTCCTGCTGAAGAAATCAATATTACAAGCTCGTTACTGTGATTAATTTTCATCTTCTGCATGCTATCATTTCACCAGCCTTAGCTGTGAGTTTGCTATCAGACCGGGTGCTAGGATAATTCCAAGTACTTTTATGGGGTCAGCATTTTGACAAATATTAATTGCATCTTGGAACACGCTCTCGCTCTCTCTCTCTCTCTCTCTCTCTCTCTCTCTCTCTCGCTCTTCCCTTGCTTATTAATTCTACCCTCTTCACACCATCTCCTCAGTGACCAGCGCACTCCTTTTAAATACTGGATGTGGTAAAGGCTATTTGAAAAGTACATGTCTTATCTCCCAGATCAGATTCAGTCCCAAAGGAATGTGAAAATCTGTTTGCGTGAATGGAAATGTGTGTGTGTGTGTGTGTGTGTGTGTGTGTGTGTGTGTGTGTGTGTGTGTGGGTGTGTGTGTGTGTTTGTTTTTTGGGGTGGGGGGAGCTCTTTTCTCTGCCTGAATGGCTACAAGATCTGACAGTGGAGCTTCCCAGAATTCCCTGGTGACAGAACTCCCGAGCTTGGAGGTTCGAGTTGCTATGTGAACCACATGGAACAATCTGCACCACGCAAAAGACTATTACTCATTTAACTTTTATTTGTTGTGTCTTCTTAATGATGCATGGCATATATTGTATGCCCTAGGCATGAAGTGCTGAATTAAGCTTCTCAGCCATTAACTGTAAAAAGAGAAAGAGAGAGAGGAAGAGCGAGAGAGAATATTGGCATTTATGGTGTTTTCTATCTATCCAAAGTAAAACTAGAGCCCAAAAAAATCTGTATACATTTCAGCTTTGAATATGTTTTGGGTCATTAATTTTATGGCTTAATATACAAACAGTCCACTGGGGTATAATAATTGCCCTCTGAAAGTGCTTGTGATAGTAGAATTACGAAGCAGAAAGAATGCAAAAGAATCCCATCATGCCTCTCTCTATCCATTTAACTACACAGATTATTTGATATTCACTTTATTAGGGACTTTCCTAAAGCAGGACAGTCAATAGCCTTTAACCTTTACCAGCACATCAAAGTTTAATAAAGCAGTTTAATCCCTTAGCAACTTGTAAACTCATCAGTAAGCTCAAATGACATTAATAAATACCCCGTTTTCACAAAGCCCTGTCCATGCCCTGCTATCACTCACCTGTATAATTACAAATTGACCAAAAAAAAAAAAAAAAACTAAATTGATCACGAGAAGTGAAAGTGTGAACAGATGGGAAAAAAATTGTTTACTACTGCCAAAATCAATATGCTTGATTACTTGTTTGTCAATGGAAGCCTACCAAAAGTTTTTGTTTTTTATGTGACCTTCTTTCTAATTTGGTATCGGGTAGGGGTCTCTTCTTTTACAGATAATGGCATTCAATAACATACACTGCAAACATTAAATTATCAAGTGGCAGATTATTAAGACACACATTTGTTTTCAGACCCTTGTCCATATTTCAAAGAACACTGTGCAACATTATACTGTATATTATAATAGCAAAACTGCCATGGTACCCAGTGAACACTGGAATCAGTTTATTGTGTCCCAACAGCCCAATACAATACTCGTACCTCCTCACCAACAGATGTTACTGAGTTCTAATCATTTGTTCATTTCCTGTTTATTTCCTGGTTTTACTCTATATAACTCTATCGTATTCCTGATGAGCTTGCAACTGCTAATTCCCTGCCTACAACAGGTAAAAGCCAACGAAAACACCCCCTCAACTTGTAGTTTCAACCCATTAACTTGGGGTAAACTTCTAAACTACCAGATTCTTCCCTCTTTATGGAATGATGTAAAAATAACATGGCATGGTAAAGTGTCTCTTCAATACTTTAAATGAGTTTATAACAGTATTGGCTTTAAATCAATTAATATACAGACACAGTACTTGGTTAAATCTCTGACCATACTAATCACTGTTTTGAGATGGTGATCATCAACATTAGAGTTATTATTAACGTTAGCCTGTTAGCTTGTTGCTAACATTGCCCGCTGTTGTCCACTGTTGTTGCTGTGCTGCAATTTCAGTCCAATATGTTGGATGAACATTTGAAGTTCACTATAGAGGTACAGAAACAATATCTCTACCTCTAAAATTGTGGTTAAAGTAGCTTTTTATTAACTTTATGTGCTCTGACAGAGCAAACAAAAGACATGCTTTCATGGAGGCTTTCATGTTCCCTTTCAAAGGGAACACAACATTGCGTGAGCTTCATGCTGTGGGGAGCGCCTCCATGCGTGACCAGTATTTGAAATCTGTGTAAAATCACGCCAATTTATGGCTTGCCGTGGTCAGGTGACGTGGCATTTTCACGCATCACATGACCATAAAACAGCTCCTGTAAACCATGTCATCAGCTTCTTTGTCTTCAGCAAAGCCGCATGTCTGTTGTCTGTGTGAACAATCATTGCAAAAACTCTTCACCTTCTCTCTGTTTTTCTTCTCTCTCACTTCTCAGCCAAAGCAAGATGGATTTCGGAACCTCAGGACTCTGGAGCCGGCTCAGATCCTGGTGGTCCCATATGGATCTGGAGGAGGAACCGGAAATGAGCGTTGCTCTATCTCTCGCTCTTTCCTCCGGATCCGACTCTCCAGTACCGGTTTTGGAGCACACAAAGCAACTTCTCCCTCTGATATGGAGAGTCAACCCACCCTCTCAGAGGGGGGTGTCAGTGGGAAGGAGAGCGCACCCTCACACTGCAGAAAACTCCCCTTTTTTCCTGGTAGTGCACCATGACCATACTTCTGGGGAAAGCCGTGTTTATAACCCTATGACGTCTGATTATTCAGCCATCATGAGAAATAAACAGTACAGTTATTTTGCTATGCTGAAGGTGAAGGATGGCACTTCTCACCATCCTCTCGCTCTCCATCGATGGCAGCAAAATCAGGGGGACTTGCTTTGCCATCCATGCTGTGTAAGACCACCTCGGCGTTGGTTGGCGAAGCCTTTGCGTCAGCGGGTCTTGCATGTGGGTCTCTGCATACAATGGCAGTGTTGCAGGCCTACCACGCAGACATGCTGAATTGTGAGGGAGGCACAGAAGGCGAGTGTGGTGGCCCGCCTACCCCCGCAGAAAGCCAGGGGGACCGGGAGGCCACAGTAGCAGCCTGCTTGTAGGCCTGATTTTAAAATGATAATCAGTGCCAAAAAGGCCAAAAGAAGTGGTCCTGATGGGCTGTGGAGGTATCAGGGGACGAGAGGTTGTTAGGGCAGTTAGCCCCCAGTATTCCTGTAGAGCTCCGCTAGTCAATGTCGTCCCAAGTTTTCAGTTTTCTCTGGTCAGCAAGCTGTCACAGGGCAACAGAAATCTGATGCTTTCCCTCCAACAAAATGTAGAAAGTTAACGTCTCTAAAGACCATCTGGCAGCATGGAAACTACTGCCATATGTATCTCCATGGGTTCTGTCCTCCATAGAGAAGGGTTACTAGTTCATAGCTTAACCCCCCCTTTTCAGAGGCGTGCTCAACACAGTAGTCAGCACAGAGCAGAGCCCAACGTTAGCGCAGGAAGTAAGACCTCTCTTGGACAAAGGGGCCATAGAACATGTACC
This sequence comes from Stegophilus panzeri, assembly GCA_024331685.1. Lineage (NCBI taxonomy): Eukaryota > Metazoa > Chordata > Actinopteri > Siluriformes > Trichomycteridae > Stegophilus > Stegophilus panzeri. The sequence continues at coordinate 6,235,532 of JANDJT010000092.1, read as the reverse complement.
TCTTTCTCTGAGGGAGGGAGGGAGGTTTTTACAGCCATTATTTCCTGGTCCACAGAAAAGACGGGAGTATACAGCCAATTTTAGCTCTGCGTCACCTGAATTATACTCGTCGGACATACAGGTTCAGGATGTTGATGCTCAAACTCATCGTTCCACAGATTCAGTTTGAGGATTGGTTTGTGATGATAGATCTAAAAAAGATGCATGTTCCATTGCCCAGTTACAGGAAGTTCCTGAGGTTCACTTTTGGAGGCAATGCGTACCAATATCAGTTCTTACTTTCCGTCTAGTTTTATCCCCTCGCACCTTCACAAAGGGCAGGGATGCTACGCTGGCTCCTTTGCAACTCCAGGGCATCCATGTAAAAACTATCTGGACGACTTGTTAATTCTAGCGCAGTCCAGGAAGTTGGCGATTAAACATCAAGATGTTCTCACCCAGGTAAGGAACTTGGAGCTCAGGTTGAACCTCTGAGGTTTCAACCTCAGGTTGAAAGTTACTTCTCCAGTCAGAGGTCGACATTTCTAGGCATTATATGGGATTCAAATATGATGAGGGTGTGTCTATCAACAACATGCATAGGTCAATCCTATCAACAATGAGCAAGATAAAGTTAGGTCTGGGCATCCCCTCCAGTCTCTACGGAGACTGTTGTGGCTTATGGCAGCAGCAGCCAACATCATACTGAAAGTTGGGGGTTTCGTCCGAGGACGTCACACAGCAGTGCCTACGTGCTCTGAGAACTTGGAGGTGTCCCCAGTTTCTAGCCTCGGGTTACACTCTAGGGGCATCTTTTTATCACAAGATAGTAATGTCAGATGCCTCCCTCACAGGCTGGGGCACGGTCTTAGATGGCCGCCCAGCTAATGGTCTCTGGAGCGGCCCTCATCTAGTGTGGCATATAAATTGCCTAGAAATGTGGGCCATATTCCTAGCACTGAAATTCTTCTCCTCAGTTGAGAGGTCTGTTATGACAAACAACACAGCAGCGGTCTCATATATCAACCACCCGGGATTGTTATGTTCGCGCCCCCTGTTCAAGCAGGCTCAATAAAGTTTTGTCAGTGAGTGCAATGTATATTCCAGACAACTGGAATGTGGGGGCAGACATCCTGTTGAGGCAGGAGCTGAGGCCCAGGGATTGGAGGCTCCATCCACAAGTGGTGGAGTCCGTCCATATGAGGTTCAGCCAAGCTGAAGTGGATGTGTTGGCCTCTGAGGAGACAACATGCTGCCCATTGTGGTTCACCCTCATTCCTCCTGCATCAAAGAAAAAAGGTTATGGCTGGACGACATGGTACACACATGGCTGAGGTCACATCTGTACACCTTTCCCTCAGTCGCTCTGCTTCCACAGGCTCTAAGACAGTCTAAGACAGGCGCCAAGACAGTCTATGTCTGTTGCTAGTAGCACGTTATTGGCCAGCTCAAATATGGTTCTCAGAGATAATATCTCTGCTAGACACCACTCCCTGGGAGATTCCCGTTCAAAGGGATCTATTCTCTTAAGCCAGAGGGTTGATTTATCACCTTTGGCCAGAACTATGGAGACTGGCAGTGTGGCCCCGGAGGGGCACCAGCTCATAGATTCCGGTCTCTCAACCAAGGTTGTAGAGACTATGTTAAACGCTAGAGCACCATCCACGAAAAAATTGTATGCATTCAAATGGCAAGTTTTTTTTTATCATGGTGTGAGGAACGTCAGTTAGACCCAGTAAACTGCACAATAGCTACAGTCCTGGAGTTCTTACAGGAATGTTTCTCAGCAAGGTTGGCTCCTTCTACAATTAGGGTCTATGTGGCCGCCATTTCGGCCAACCATGCCCCTGTTGATGGAGCCTCTGTGGGGCAACGTCCTCTAACTTCGAGGTTTATGCATGGTGTCAGATGGCTGAGGCGCATCTGCAGATCACGCATACCTTCCTGGGACCTTTCTATGGTCCTGGAAGGTTGGTCAGGTGCCCTATTTGAGCCCTTAGAGTCAGGTGCAGAGAAGCTTCTGACCATAAAGGTAGCTCTTTTTGCTGGCCCTGACATCTCTGTTGCCCCTTGCTGCCTTGACTTTGCCCCTGGATTAGTCAAGGCCCTCCTATATCCTAGGCCGGCTTATTTTCCTAAGTGCCTATGTCTGCTGCCCAGCTGGTAGTGTTGCAGGCTTTCTGCCCTCCTCCGTTCCTTACACCAGAACAAGGAAGATTGCACCTACTGTGTCCAGTAAGGGCTCTTTGTACTTACGTCCACCGCTCCAGCCAGTGGTGTAAGTCGGAGCAGTTGCTGGTCTGCTTGGCGGTGACAGTAGAGGTGATGCTGTATCAAAGCAGTGCATCTCTAATTGGATGGTGGAACATTTTTTGAAGATAGGGACAGATTCTGCTGACTGAGGTTGGAAGTTCATACCATCACTGAGTGACAGTTAGTTTGAAGGTTCTGGAAAGGGACCTCATGCCTCACTGAGTAGGCAATACCAGGCCTTGGTCGTTAACTGATCTCAGGTTGCATGAGGGAACATAAACCTCAAGGAGACTGTTGAGGTAGGGAGGTGCTGTTCCAGACAAGGTCTTCTACGTGAGCATCAAGGCCTTGAATTTGATGTGGGCAGCTACAGGAAGCCAGTGGAGGGAGATGAAGAGGAGTGTGACATGGGTTCTTTTGGGCTGGTTGAAGACAAGGCATGCTGCTGCATTTTGAATTATCTGAAGGGGTTTGATGGAGCTGGCTGGGAGGCCTGAGAGTAGTGCATTGCAATAGTTCAGTTTTGAGATTACAAGAGCCTGGACTAGTAGCTGTGTATCCTGTTCAGTGATATACACGGTCTGATTTTCTTGAACCTACAGGACCATGCAGTTGTTGAAATTTGAGGGATTAGATTGTGTTTTAATAAACTCTGCAACTCTTCCACTAAGTCTGGTTCATTACACATAGACTGTGGTATAATTTTTATGTGTATACTGTATGGACATGATGAATTCAATAGATATAATGAAGCTTAATATGTACCTTAGTGACGGGAGAAATCTCTTCAATCAAACTTCTTTTGAGTTTAATGCTGTTGATAAGCTGCCAGTAATGTTGATTCAAGTGTTTACAAGAGTAAAGAGTGAGTGAGTTAAAAAAAGACAAAGTTTGTACTTGGCCAGAGTAGAACAGGAGGCAGTGAGGATTTCATTAAGGAGAAGAAAAGTGAGATTTATGAGAATTAATTACATTCTAAGAGTTGAAGCAGGGGCATTTATTCAATTAAAAAAGGCTATTTACACTTTCATGTATTCTGTCCATTGCATCTGATTATAAATGAATTCCCTCAATTTGTATTTATTTGTTGTGTAATACAAGCTATTATATTATTATGTTATCTGAATCTAAAATCTAATTAACTAATTATTATGTTATGCTAGCTAAATAGCAGGCTGATATGAATAGTTCAAGAAATCATCAAAGGAAACAGACTATACGAATGATTCACTATACGAAAGAATTTGTGTGCCAAATGGATTTTTGTATCTGTATACACATGCGCATCAGTTGATAATATTTCAAGTTAAAAGGTTTTGGAATTTCCACTTTTCTGATTAAAAGAAAATCCTAATGTGAGCGACTTGTAAAAGAAAATTTATTCCTGGGTGCATTAATCTTACAGCTGTGAATCACATGTGCACTGACATCTCCATATTAAAGCAGTGTTATGGGAATAAAATCACTTGATTGTGCACATCAATTTGACTCACAGTTACTGACTACTAGCTGAAAGAGCAAAAACTCGAGCATGTCACAAACAGCCACAAACAGGCTGCAAATTACATTCCAGCTTCAGTGCATTTTAATGCTACACTATTAAAATAATATACCAGAGTGCTCAAAATAAGAATTACACTATTATCACACAATTTTTGGATTTTTTTGATTCTTAAAATACACTCATGTGAATGAGCTGGAGGCTCAGCTATCATCATTGATTCTGAAACTGAAAGCACTCACTGCAGCACAGAAGCTCCTTACAGCTTAATAATAGATGGAGGATGCAATGCCTGCAGCAATATGTGGAAGGGGTTTCCTCCATGTTCCGCTCCAGCTTCCGTAGCATCTATGATCTGTAGCATACACTGCTGATCTGACTCCAAACTAGCTCAGTGGGATTGGATAGCAATGTGCAACCAGCGGCTCAGAAAGCTCTCTTTCACACAGTGGGATTCACTATGCTATAGTGCAAAGATTATATTTATATTTGATTTAGCTTTAAAATAGAGTTTTTATGTCCGTCTGCAAAGTCATTGCTAAGATACAGACTCACTTCCTGTTTGGCGGCTTCAGTGTCAGATTTGATGGCTCATTATGGACAAACCATTTGGAGTATTCAAAATTCTTTTGGGAAGCTTATGTGTGCCAAATTTGGTGATGATTGGACAAAATTTGTAGGAGGAGTAGCAAAACAAACATCCAAAAATATCCAAGATGGTCAAAAATATTATTAGGCAGAAATTGACATCATAGGATGCCTTGAACTTGTCTTGACCCAGGGAATCCATGGATGCCTGGCTTTTATGTTTTGGACACACAGTTCAAATGTTATGACCATAAAGGTACTTCCAAATTAGGCCCAAATTTGACCTGATGGTGGCACTGGAGCATTGGCAGCATTTGGCCCAAATTTGGTCAGAATTTTCCTTAGATCCTCCCCAATCAGTGTGCCAAATTTCACAACTTTTTACCAGACGGTTCTTTGGGCTGCCATAGACACCCTAGCCAGAAGAAGAAGAAAAGGTAGAATAATAATAGGGTGCCTACACACCTTTGGTGCTTGGCCCCCAAAGATGAAGAAGAAGAAGAAGAAGAAGAAGAAGAAGAAGAAGAAGAAGAAGGATGTTTAAATAATAGAGCATTTATAATAAAGCCCAAAACACTTGTCAAAACAAACACACACATAGAAAACTTACTAGAAGGTAGCCTACATTTATTTGCATTCACCTTCATGTTTTGTGTCTTTGTCTGAAATGACATTTTTTGAGATTGTAGCTCAATTAACATTTAAGTGTAATTTTAACTCATGACTAAACTAAGCACATATTTCAACTGGTCAAAACAAACACACACACACACACACACACACACACACACACACACAAATAAATAAATAAATACAATTAATCCATAGAACTTTCAAGATAGAAGTTTCAACATCATGTTTACCTCCACTTCCTTCGTTCTCTCATCTTTCCACTCAGTAAATCACAGAGATCAATGTAACGAGACAGGCACATGCAGAGAGACAGGATGGGAGGAATGAATTGGGGATGGAAAGAAGTCTCAGAGGAGTGCACATAGGGAAAAAAATAATCAGCCTGACTGAGACTGGGACTTTCAGTTCAGCTCAACATAATGATAAACATGATAAACAAGCAAGCTGAACATAATCGTCTCTAATATTGAGCTCTGATTTTGGTTATGATTACATATTACATAAATATCAGGAATGTCAGATGCACCAGAGTGGAAATAATGTGCAAAACTAATTTGGCAACATTTATGATATGTTACAGTGCTGAGGAACAGATAGACAGTAATATAATGAGTAAGAGTTGTATCTATTACAGTAAAATAATACCTATTTTAATGATTAAAATGATAACTGGTCAAATCAGATTAATAGTACAGGGATTACATATATTCAGAAAGGTGTTTACCTTTCTTGTAATTATGAAACAAAAAGGTTAGTTCTGTCACATTCCCCTTATCTCTAACTTGCACTCAGCCAAAGCACACACAGTACAGTACAGTACACACAATGAACATACAGTACAGTGCACTCCAGGAAAATGAGCAAACTTTAATAGATAAAAACTATAGCACATGCGAGAAGTTGTACTTGGAGCTCAAACATACAACGTGTGTTGATTTGGCAAATCATCTTGTTAAATCCATCTACAGATTAGGTCATCATTTTACATATTCAATTCAATTCAATTTTATTTGTATAGCGCTTTTAACAATGGACATTGTCTCAAAGCAGCTTTACAGTAACATATAAACACAGGATACAGATTATATGTGTGTGAATTTATCTCTATTGAGCAAGTTGCAACGGTAGCAAGGAAAAACTCCCTAAGATGACATGACATATGCCTTGCAAAATCTGAAAAATGTATAAAAACTAAATAAAATTTAAATAAGGGATCGTAAAAATTGCATTTAGTTGTTTACATAGCAGATGTTTACATATAGTCCACAAGACACATTAATAACTTTTTTTTGTGTGAATTTATTTACACAAATACGATTGAGTCTTAATACCGTGTTGTTACCTGGATGATCAACAACTGTTTTTCGTGGTTGTTGAGGCCTTTTGCTGTTCCTAAGCTCACCGCTGCATTCTTTTCTTTAAAGAATGTACCAAATAGTTGATTTGACTACACCTAATGTTTTTGCTATTTCTCTGATGGGTTTTCTTTCATTTTTCAACCTAATGAAGGCTTGCTTTACTAGCAGTGACAGTTATTTGGACTTTGATATTATGAGTTAACAGCAACAGATTCCAAATGCAAATGCCACACATGAAATCAACTCGAGACCTTTAATCTGCTTACTTGTATGTGAAATAATGAGGGAATAACACACACCTGGCCATGGAAGAGTTGATCATTCAACTTTACTTTTGTTCCCTTAAGAAAAGGTGGGGGAGTACATCTAAAAAGTGCTGTAATTGCAACACCATTCACACAATTTGGATGTAAATACCACAAATTAAAGCTGAACGTGTACACTTTGAGGTCATATTCATGATTAAATTTCAGCTCCTATATACTGTGGTAGACAGCTAAAATAACAATGATTTTGTCAACGTCCAAATATTTACTGAGTGATACGTGACTTTGTGTGTGTGTGTGTGTGTGTGTGTGTGTGTGTGTGTGTGTGTGTGTGTGTGTTTTCACAAAAATGACAACTGTTTTGCATTTAATGTAAATATTTCAAAATATTATGGGGGTTAATAATTGTAGTATTTTTGTAATCGAGTAATTTAGTGCTTTTGAAAGGAAAAGAAGCCGTGTGGTTTGAATAAATGTGCACAATCTACATTTTACGTTTATGCTTATTTGTACGATGCATGCAGTGGAATGGTAAGATGCAGAGAATTCATTTCTCTTCTTCCCTGAAGGTAAGTAGCTCAAAATCTGAACAGACCAGGATAAAGTCTAATCAAAGAACATCCATGCCCATCTTGTAGAATTAAACCTTTATGCACAGTCTTAATTTGAGTAGCACAGGAGCATTTTCTCCAAGTCTTGACCAGAACAAGATCCAAAATGTATTTTAGTATGCACAACTAGGCACAAAAGCAGAGCACATCAAACATACCAAGAGACGGCTATGCAAATGGGATTTATGCCCACGGCCATGACAAGATCCTCCCATCTTTAATTACCACACAAATTATGCACCAGCATAATACATCAGAACATAACAGGATTTACCCATTTTCTACTTTCATTTGCTGAATAATTGCTTACTTGGAGCAGCACAACCTTTGTAATGGAAAAGAAAGGCATATTAGGATTGAATGCTGGCTGCCTAAATCACCTAGCTGTGAGATTGCCTCTGCACTAATGAAAAGCACAACAACTGGCTTTAATTTGACAGACATTTAAATGTGGGTCTATATCTCATGTCTTTGCTCTCTTTTCTGTAATAAGTCATCAGTAACAGCTACCCTCTGAAAATGAATGTTACCATTTAATTACTTTAAAGCATGTCGCCTTTTTTTGCTTTTCCAGGTCACTATTAGGAGAAATATTGCATTTCCTCTGTATTTTAACACAAACCATTTTGCTGCAGCTACAGTATAATGAAAATAAATAACATGCAATTGGAATTGATTCTTATACAGATTAAGAAGATTGAGTACGACTGCAGCGCACAACAAGCCTTGATTAAAGTACATATAGTTCAAGATAAATATATGTAATATGTTAGTGTTAGAACACTTTCTGGATGGGAATGAGTGTTTTTCAGGATACTGCAGAAAAAGAGGGAAGCGAGTGAAACTAAGGGAAAAGACCAGGGAAAATGTGATTTAAAATATTGGTTGATGATATTACAAAACGGAGATAATGTTTGTTTTTTTAAATTGTGGTTCTCTACAGCCAAAATCATAGGATATATAAGTGAATGAATTCTATAAATATTTTATATACTGGATTACATAATAAATAGATTAAAAGTAATTGAAAACAGTGTTGTCGCCTATATTTGTTTGTCTGTACAGTAACTATTGATTATGTACATTGAAAATACACATGCAACTGACTCCTTTTATTCTATGCATGCAAAATACTCGTGTAAATATGGCTCCACAATGGAAAATCTTTCATCCTGTCAACAGGATGAAGCTTTTATACCAGTAATGTCACAGCCATTCATAGCCAGGGGCTAAGGGAGCAGAATTGTGCATGCTTTCTGGGTGGGAGGGATGGTATACACTCTCTTCCCTATCAATCAGAGTGACACTAGCCAATAGTAGGTGTCTGTGAGTTCATGTATGTGGAAGAGGGCACATAGAGCTTTCTTCCATGTGTGTTATGCTGCCCTGTGATGCAGCATGAGCTGCAGTTAGAAAAGATGTGTTGGGTTTCACATGTCACGGAGGAGGAATTTGTTAGTGTTCACCCTCTCTGGCTGTCACATACAGTAATAGGGGAGAGCTGGCTAGTGGGTGGGAATTGGCAGGTGATTAAAGTAGGGAGAAATATGGAGGAAAATAAAAAGAAATACTAAAAATGTCAAATTAAAGATAGATTTTTCTTAATTCATCTGCTGTGTGTAGTCACGCAGGTGTTTCACAATCTGACCTGCAAACTAGAAAGAGAAACTCACAAATCAGAGATTCCTGCAAATCAAAGAGCATTACTTACAGAGAAAGAGACAGAACATACAGTATACAGTGCACTGTGAATTTTTAAACAGTCTGATCTTTAACCATGATCGGGGCAGTTTTTCTAAAGCTAGCAAGACCAACAAGGCAATTTAAATCTATTCTGAAGAACAAAAAGCTTGGGTCATTTATCATTTATCAAGGGTTACAAGCAGTTCAACTGGGCAGTTAGAATACTAGACAACTGCGCTTCAGCAAAGCTTATTTATATGCATTGAAATGGAACAGGACGTCAGAGCCAGTTTTTGTAGCCAATGAATGGAACCTAGGTTCACTTGGCACAGGCAGGAAAAGTTCTGTTCACTATAGTGCACTGCTGAAGTCAAACAGTCTGGGCCAGTATTACAAGGGGGAAAAAATATTTTGTTTAAAGATCTTATTTTTTCATTTAGTACTAACCTTCATAAGTGACATAAGATGTTTCCCAGAAACAAAATAACAACTTACACCAATCATCCTCAAAAGTTAAAAAGTTTACACCCCTTGGCTCTTAATGTACCGTGTTGCCTTCTTGCGAATCAATGAATGTTTGCACCTTTTGTAATAGTTGTAGACGAGTCCCTCAGTTGTCCTCAGATGGATCTCAACATCATATAGTCGCTGTTGGAAAGGGGACAAATATGCAGAAGTGCTGGAAAAGCAAAGAATGTGCAGGACCTGGAGGATTTTTTCTGAAGAACAGTGGGCAGTTTAACTGTTCAGGACAATATGTGTTCAATACTTTTTTCCTGTGTCATTCCACTTTATTACACATAAGTTTAATGTTGTGAATTCATTAATGTTGTGAATTCTTTATATTTCCGGATTTCTTGAGTTAATACCAAAGTCTGGTGAAAATTTCATGTGAGTAACCTCATTGGAAATATATTTACTGAAAAATAATGACGCATCCAATACTTATTTCCCCCGCTGTATGTGTCATCACTCAAACAAGTCACTGTGAATGAGCTGTTATAGGATTGATAATTTATTAGAATGAGTGCATTAATATAAACCTGTCATTTCTGTTCACGTTGTATATAATGTTCAGATCTGTGCTGCTATAGAAAATTAATCAACACCTTGTGATTCGAGAAACGAACCATTCTGTGGTATAATTATTGTAATCAACACACATTTTCACTTAAAATAAAAAATAATTAGACTATCATTCAGGTGTGACGTCATAGCTCACACTGTATTTATGCTGCTTAAAATTTCAGCACCCCCAATGTAATATGCCTTCCCACATCTCTACCACCTCAAACGACAACAAGCTGTCTGAAAGCTCTGCCCAAAAAAAGACCTTCCTGATAACATCTTATAAAAGATCTTGCACATCCTGATGTTCACAAAGTGCCACTGAAACTGCAGTTGACATTGTGTGTTGTAGTCAGATCAGATCAAAATGAAACTTTTTAGCTATGCATGTTTAGCAGAATAAGTGGCCTGCATAAAAGGAAAATTAATGGCGGTTGTATAGAAAGTGTAGAAAGATGGCATCATGAATGTTCCTGATTACCAGGATATTTTAGCCCAAAGCCAAGTTGCCTCCTAGTTACTCCCAGATTTAAACTAACATCCAAATGGGGTGGCTGTGGCTCAGGTGGTAGAGTGGGTTGTCCACTAATCCAATAATCATAGGGTTGGCGGTTCGATTCCCGGCCCACATGATTCCACATAACGAAGTGTCCTGCTACCATTGGTGTGTGTGTGTGTGTGTGTGTGTGTGTGTGTGAGTGAGTGTGAATGGGTGAACTTTGGATATAAGTGCACCATTTACCATTAAAATGAACACCAAAAAGGTTAAAGGAAGACAAATACCTACTGAGTTCTATGTGGTCTGAATTAAATAGGACAGTCTGTGCAAAACTACAAATAGAAGTGAGTGTGAAGTGTTCTGCATGGAGTAATACAAGATCCTTCTATAAGTGTTCTGCAACCTTCTAACCTTTTACTGAATGGTGCTGCCATATGGCAACAATTAATTTATCTAAAAAATTTTGACAGGGAATAATACAACAATTCTATTTTACTAAGTAACTGGAAAATGGGAGCTTTAACTTTGACATAACAAAAAACGCCAAGTCACATGACTAGGAAGAGCTGTTTGCACTTCCTTTTCTGCAATCACATGGCATGGTGAAGGTCATCCTTGGAGGGCTCTCAAAATGTGATTCATTTTTCAATATTTAGGCAAAACTGCTTAAATAAAAAAAAAATGTAAACACTATCTGAGACAAATTAGCATTTATTATTTGTCATTTCAACAAGTTTATATATTTTGAGTATTCTTTAAATGGTAAAATGTAATTGTTGCGACATGGCAACAACATGTGATAATGGAACTGTGGTACGTGCATTCATGAATTGAAACAGGTCTACATAGCAAAAAAGACACTAGGCCTGTCTAATAGTATGTTTACATTTTTTTCACGTTCAAAGCAAGAAAAACTGTTGTAATTTCAGACATTGTTCAACTGCATCTTATTTTCAAAATTGTATGCTTCAAGTGAAAGAATTAAGAATTCAAGAGAGAGAATTAAAAAGATATTTAATGTGTTTGGATCTAATTTTTGTATGTATACAAATTTTTGTATGTATAAACTTTATAGCTCTTTATTGGAAAGGGTTTAAACAATGATTTTCATGCTTGTTTATAGTTACTGTTTACAGTTTACAGCTGGTAGGCAATTAAGGTCACATTTACAATAACTTAGACACTAAAGAGACCGTTCTACTGACTCTGAAAAACACCAGAAGAAAGATGCTTAGAGTTCCTGCTCACCTGCGTGAACATGCCATAGGCCTCCTTCAGTGAGGTATGAGAACTGCAGATGTGTCCAGAGAAATAATCTGCAATGTCTGTAATGTAAGACGCCTAAGACGGTGCTACAGAGAGACAGGAAGGACAGCTGATAATTTTTGCAGTGGCAAACCACGTGCAACCATGTGTGTCCCCAGATGTGATCGAGAACTTGCCTTGCCTTGGTGGAAGAGTGGAGTAACATCTCACAGCAGGAACTGACAAATCTGGTGCAGTCCATGACGATGAGATGCACTGTAGTACTTAAAGCAGCTGGAGGCCACCAGATACTGACTGTTACTTTTAATATTGACCCGACTGCC
>JANDJT010000092.1:6210386-6222353 GCA_024331685.1 Stegophilus panzeri | reverse complement strand
GGTCCTTGGCTCTTGGGCTACTCTTCTGACTATTCTTCTGACTCCCTGGTCAGAAATCTTGCGAGGAGCTCCTGTGCGTGGCCGGTTGATGAGTGATGTTGCTTCCACTTGCGGATAATGGCCCCAATGGTGCTTACTGAAAGATTCAGAAGTTTTGAAATACGTCTGTATCCGATTCCATCAATATGTTTCACAACAATAAGGTTGCGAAGGTCTTGGGAGAGCTCTTTGCTTTTACCCATCAATGTGATGTGTTTCAAATGTGACACCTTGGTAACAAAAAGCCTTTTTATAGACCATCAAGTTACTAACCCAGCTGATATTAGTTTGCACAGATAGGAGGTATAATTACTTATGGATTTCAGTTGGTTCCTTGCCTTACCTTGCCTTGGAGAGCTGATTTTTTTTAACGTATTCAATACTTTTTTCCTGTGTCATTCAATTTCCATCCATCCATCTACTATACTGCTTAATCCTTTTCAGGGTCACGGGGAAACCTGGAGCCTATCCCAGGAAGCATTGGGCACAAGGCGGGGTACACCCTGGACAGGGTGCCAATCCATCACAGGGCACACAATCACATACACATTCACACACCCATTTATACACTATGGACACTCTGGACATGCCAATCAGCCTACCATGCATGTCTTTGGACTGGGGGAGGAAAGCGGAGTACCCGGAGGAAACCCCTGCAGCACGGGGAGAACATGCAAACTCCGCACACACGGGGCCACGGTGGGAATTGAACCCCCGACCCTGGAGGTGTGAGGCGAACGTGCTAACTACTAAGCCACCATGCGCCCTCATTCCACTTTATTACACATAACTTTATTTATGGATTTTAATGTTGTGAATTCTTTATATTTCCAGATTTCTTGAGTGAATACTGATGTCTGGTGAACATTTCATGTGAATAGTCTTTTTGTAAATATATTTACTGAAAAAATTGTGACGTGTTCAATACTTATGTGCAGATTCACTTTGGGTTATAACCTTCTAATTGCATTTCCTTTAAGAATAAATGTATTAAACAAATAAATTGTACATGTAAATACATCTTATATTGAAATACAAAATAGAAATGTAAGCTTTGCTAGTAAGCACAGCATTAGCATAGAAATGTCTCCAGCCTAGAAGTATTGAAGTCAAAATGCTCTCATGATGGAAAAACTGTCATAGATCCTAATAAACTTCTGCAGCACTAGTGTTAAGCGAAAGGTGTCTGTGTAAGTGTTTGCCAGATACAAAAAAAAAAAGGTGAATTTAACACAAAGGATCATTGAATGAATATGAGAACAGACTGAACAGAATCAGTGCCAAACAACAATCATTGTCATAAATAGCAGAAGTCTACAGTTTGTTTGTTATGTTTATTGTTTTGTCATATGCTTGTTGTTATTCATTTTTGCTTTAAAATTCACCATTTATTTAAGTAATATTGTTAGAAATCAATATCTATGTCAAGAGCTCTTATCCACCAATGACTGGTGAATAAAAAAAATAAAAAGACTGAAAAATTTAAACATTGACCATTCTAATCAAGATCTATTAAATTAGAAATCTATTATAATCTATAACAGATTATAATATTATATAGATTTTTACCCTGGATGTTCTCTATATATGAGAAATGTGAGTGTAGCTGTGTAGAACTAGATTTTTAACAGAAATGTTTGTTTTAAATTATAATTCACTACATATTTCTTCACATACTGTATGTATGTACATATGGAATATGTACAATTTTTTTTTTTTACACATATTTACATAATTTGTGCCAGTTTATTGTTCCCAGCAAGTGTACTAAAAATTTTTGACCAATAGTGTACTTCCTAGTTTAGTTATTATTACAAACAAGAGGTTATAATTTAAGAGATTCCTCAGCACTGCTAGTTAAATAAAGCCAAGAAACACAGGTGTCAGAAAACATGTTCTCACACTTGCAAATTCGTAAGACCTCGCACAATCCAGAGGATAAGGTTAGGGTTCAGGGACAGGTCGTTGTTTTATTATTCATTATCTGAAATACACAATAAATCAAAATGATTCACTCAGTAAAATTCAACTCAGTAAAATCCACAAAATGAAAGGAATTGAAGAACTTGACATATCAAACAATGGCGCCTGTGATTCTTTACATGTCAAAAAGTGATGTTTATTGAAATGTTATTTGGGGTTTTTTCTGGGCCAGGCAATCTCCCTTCTTTTCATGATCATCTTTTTGTCTCCTCATCATTATGTAATTGTGTGCTCAGTGTTACACTGAAGAGTCACTGCTGTGTGACCTATTTTACAGAACATTTTACAAAGCCCTTATTTGCAATATAAAACCTATTTAATTATTCATTCAATTCTTTTAATTTGGTAGCAGTGCTCTGTAAGAAACTTTATAAACTCATGTATTCACTGTTCATCTTCACTTAATCACTCACACACACACACACACACACACACACACACACACTGACACACTTGTTCACATATGCTTGTTCACATATAGGGGCTATTCAGAGTCACCAATCCACCTACTAGGAGGAAACTGAAGACCCCAGAGGAAACCCACACAGATACAGGGATAAGCAGATAGAAACTCAAGCTAAGTATTGAACCAGGTATCCTGGAGCTGTGAGGCAACAATGCTACCCACTACCATGCTACACTTTCATTATAAAAACACATCATTAGTAAATCCTGAAGGCTTAAAAACTTGGTAATATACTTTACATGTCACTATTCATCATAATTCCATGTGGCGTACTGGACTACTACTGTTATGACTGCTAATGACTTGTCCATCTTTACAAAATATCTTAAATATCTAAAAACTTCTAATAAAAAAAATTATGAACTTCCAAACTGTCATTAGAGACTATGGACTAATGATTGATATTTTAACTTATTCCTCACTAAGTAAGTTAGTAAAGTATAAAGTAGAAACTCCAGTTACCTGTTACTGCAACAAGTCCATAAGGACTTACTGTACATACCTTATATTAGACTATATAAGACTTATATTCTTGTGGGCTTATAATATTATTATTTATAGAATAATATTATTTTTATTATTATTTTTTAATTCTTTTTAATTATTATTATTACTATTCATAGACATGTCTGGGTTTTTTTTTTTATTTGTTATTATATTACCAAGAATTATGGGATCAGTTGCAATGACTTAAACACAGGCTTCACAGAAGGAGTTACGAACCCTTTCTTGCAGTACACAGACATTTCATTCCACCAGTGGAATGGAAATTGACTTATTGAATATTTTCAAACAGTATATGAACAAATGAATTATTTTATCACCGCAAGTCTGTTATAAGACACTGTTGGGTTTCTGTGTGTAGAGTATCGTGACTCTGTGTTTACCTGCTTGTGATGGGAAAGGGGTGTGAGCCCCCTGCTGGGCAAATAATTCACACCTCTTTACAATAACATTGGTGCAGAGATAAAAGGGACAGCACAACTGAAGCTTTTTTTGGTAGTAAAACACCGTATACAACTGCCACAATAAAATTATAGCATTTAAAACTTGTAGGCTAGGTTAAAAAAGAAGAAAAGAAAAGAAATACTTATGACAAACTGCAAATTCTTAAGGCCCTGAGTGTTTACTTTCATATGAGCCATTAACCACTACTGTAGAGTGTGACATCCCAAATAAATTCACTGTTGAACAGGGGCAGCCACAAAACAAGTGGAAAAACTGGACATTACAATAACTGCACTTTCTATTGAATCCTAAAATGAATGTTGACATTTAATTACAAGTCGGTTTTCGAAGAATATGTGCCAAATGACTTGACTTCAGTAAACACTGATGAACTTCTCTAATCATTTATCCTGTTTTTTCAAAGCTGTGAGGTCTTGTTTGTTGGTTTATTCATTCATTTCCAATGTAGACCTACTGATCACTATTGCCTGATAATTGCAAACACATTCATAATATGTGAGTGTGTATTTTCAATGAATAACTAATCAATCCAGGTGGCACAGTGGTGTTGTTGGTAGCACTGTGACCTCGCAGCTCCAGGGTTCTGGTTTGATCCTGAGCTAGGGTTACTGTCTGTAAGGAAGTTCACATGTTTTAAATTGTCCCCATGTGTGTGAATGGTGCCCTGTGTTTGACTGGTCTCCCATCTGGGGTGAACCTGTCCAGGATAAATCAGTTACTGAAATTGTGTAAGTGAACTAATCCACTAGTGGTGCAACACACTGGCATGATCTGTTCAGTGATCCAAATATTCTGTATTCAGATTTAAAACCAGAAGTAGGTGTGATGTAAATCAGAAGGAGGTTTATTAAATATGCACCCTACCATTATACCCCCAGATACATTGGAAACCACTGGGAAAAACCCAGTGGTGTAAAAAAAAAAAAAAAAAAAAGCCAGCACTGTCAGCATTGTCTGTATATTCTCTCTCTGACAGTTCTTCAGTGTCAGCTACATCACTTGAATTCATAATTACTCCCTACTAGAGACTCTAGTGGCATAATTGAACAACCGTGAACCAGACCACACAGTTGCTAAGGATGCTGTAAATCCAGTACACAGTGCTGCATGTAATGAACATGGTCTGTGTTTGACCACAAGTCCACATGAAACCTACCACTTGTGACTTTTTTGTTGCATCTTGCATGATCCCAGTCCTGTTACGACCCAGTCTAGGTCGGGCTGCAACATACAATAAAATAAATGAATAAATAAATAAAAGGGTTGGCGAGACCAAGATTGCGTTTGCTTTGTTTTGTTCTTCAAACGGAGCACCTTTTATATACACAGTGGTTTCACGCTTCAGAAGCTGGCCAGGCCAAAATAAACAAAAATACCGTCTAACCTTACCAAAAGAAAACTAACTAAACTACAAGAAAAGAAAACAAAAACACAGTCTTCCCTCACTCCCTACCTAACCCAAAACCAGCAGAAAGGAAGAATCAACACAAATGGCGCCGACTTCCTACAAACCACTCTTAACCGTGCACTATTTACTGAGGTGACTATTAGTGTGTTAATTAACAAGAACCATATATACATATATACAAAAGTGTATCACACGAATTGTAATGGGGCAGAGCATAAACAGTCAAATCAGGCATAAGGTCATACACAGGCACAATAGTCATACACAGGTAAAATGCACTTCCCTCTATACACAAAGCAATGGCAATGATCTGCCCTGGGATGGAGACTGACGAGGCTTAAGTACATTTCCGGAAATGTGCAGGCAACCAATCCTGTCACACAAGGCCGGAGCAGGCGTGGACAAGACGTGATCATCCACTAGCAAGACGGAACATGATGCATGCAGTAGGTGGGGCCTAGAGAAGGGGGAGGAGACAAAAGAAACCCATCCCACCACCGACAGAGACACACAAATGGCACACAGAGCAAACAGAAATACATTGGATAACGTAACAGTCCCAATACATCTCTAGCCTCAACCAGATGCCTTGTGAACCTTTCTGGCAAACTTTCATATAGTAATAAATAGTGCACATCCTATTTGTGTCTGTATTTGTATCTGTTTAAATCACAATATCTGTTCATTCTGAATAATGTATCTGTATTCAGTTGCATATCTACAATCCAATCTTTAACACAGACAGACAGACAGACAGACAGACAGATAGATAGATAGATAAAAGATTAGACAGATAAAAGATAGATACATCAAAGATTTTTTTTAAGTAGCTACATTGCTACATGCTGTGGATCTGTGCTCATGTAATGTTATGACACCATTTGTAAACCCTATAATTCCGTGAAATTAAGGTGAGGTTGGATGTGGGACAATCTATAAGATGCTTAAATGAAAACCTGCCTCCATTTATTGCCTATAAAAAAATACAAAAGGTGCTTCAAGCCACAATCTTAACGAACCCTCATGTTTTCACGTGTTCTGTCGTGGTTTATTTTGTAGATTGGAACCATCTAGACCTATATATGAGTCCCTCTGTGTCTGATTAGTAATCTCAGTGAACACACAGAGAAATCCAGAGAGACCTTTAATAGTCAGGGAGACATGAAAACACACTAAATTTACAAACACACCATACAGCTCCAGTGAGGTGTGAATCTCTCCAGCTGTGGGATCACACTCTGTGTATTTATATACTGTATGTGAGGGGAAGTATGATTGGTGTGCTGGTGGAGTGTTTAAGATCCAGAGACAGTGTGTGCTGGGGCAAATAACTGAGAAAAGGTGCTATCATGATGAACCTTGCAAAGCTTGTAACAAGTAAAGCTTGTAATCATTACTTTTTTCTTCTGACTGCTTCCAATGCGAATGAGACAATAGTAATATTGCCAGGTAAAGCTGGGAAACCAGTTTTTGGCCAATGAACCTGCGTCTGTATGTAGAGGCCTGGGAAACATCACCAAGTACAAGACACCATCCCCCTGCTCTGTTGAGAATCAGCATTTGGCTGATGAACTGAATGTGTTTTACACCAGGTTTGAAAAGCCCGGTCTCACACCCCTCCCATAGTCTGATCTGCACTTCATGCAGCCATCAACATCTCCTGCAGCCCCCCTCTTCCCCACTCCTGCTATTCAACCTGTAAGGAAGATGTGGGCCATGTAACAGAAGACTAGGAAAACTTCAAGCCCAGATGATTTTTCACCTGCCTGTCTGAAAGCCTGTGCTGACCAGCTGGCCCCCATCTTCACACAGATCTTCAACAGATCACTGCAGCACTGTGAGGTCCCCAACTGCTTCAAATGCTCCACTATCAGTACAGTCCCCAAAAAACCCCAAATCACTGGTCTGAAAGACTACAGACCTGTCGCCCTCACTCTGTGGTCATGAAGTCATTTTAGAGGCTGGTATTGGCCCACCTGAAGGACATCACTGAACCCCTGCTGGACCACCTTCAGTTTGCTTACAGAGCAAACAGGTCTGTGGGTGACACAGTCAACATGGGACTGCATAATATCCTGCAACACCCTCGACAGACCGGGGACATGTGCAAGGATCCTATTTGTGGACTTCAGTTTGGCTTTCAACAACATCATGCCTGATCTGCTCTCAACCAAACTGACCCAGCTCTCTGTGCCCACCCCTCTTTGTCAGTGGATCACCAGCTTCCTAACAGACAGACAACAGCGAAGTGAGACTGGGGAAACTCACATCCGGGACCATCACTGTCTGCACTGGTGCTTCTCATTTAGGTGTTCTGTCTCCTCTACTCTTCTCCCTGTATACAAATGACTGCACTGCTAAGGACCCCTCTGTTAAACTCCTGAAGTTTGCAGATGACACCACAGTCATCGGCCTGATCCGCGACGGTGATGAGTCTGCATACATAAGGGCGGTTGAATGGCTGGCTGCCTGGTGTGGTCACAACAACCTTGAGCTGAGCATGCTCAAAACAGTGGAGAAGACAGTAGACTTCAGAAGGACCAGCCTGCACTCCCCCCACTCACCATCATGAACAGCACTGTGGCAGTAGTGGAGTCATTCAAGTTCCTGGGCACTACCATCTCTCAGGACCTGAAGTGGTACGCTCACATAGACTCCACTTTGAAAAAGGCCCAGCAGAGGTTGTACTTCCTTCGCCAGCTGAGGAAGCTCAACCTGCCACAGGAGCTGCTGAAACAGTTTTACTCAGTCATCATTGAGTCTGTCCTGTGTACTGTCTGGTTTGGTTTAGCCGCAAAATCTGACAGAAGGAAACTACAAAGGACAGTCAGGACTGCTGAGAAAATTATTGGTGCCCCCCCCCCCCCACCCAACCTTGAAGAACTTTACACCTACAGAGTGAGAAAAATAGCTAAGAAAATCACTTTGGACCCCTTTTACCCAGCCCACTTTCTCTTTGAACTATTGCCCTCTGGTCGGCGCTACAGAGCACTGAGCAGCAAAACAGCCAGACACAAGCACAGCTTTTTCCCTCAGGCAATCTCCCACCTGAACAATTAAAACTGCCAACAGGGTCTCTTCATTGTGCATTTAATGCAACAATAATTTAATCCTTTTAAATATTTATTATATTATATATATCTATACATTCATTCCACTTTCATTGCACATAACATATATAACATACACAGCACATTCTATACTTCCTTTTGCACATAACTGTACATCTGTAATAGCATATCTGTAAATACATAATCCTGTCTATTTTTGCTATGTCTTTAGTACTGTATTCTATTGTATCATATTTTATTTGATTGCTTTTTATATATATTGTGCGATATTCCATTTTTTTCTGCACTGGAAGCTCCTGTCACCAAGACATATTCCTTGTGTTTATAAACAAGCTTGGCAATAAAGCTCATTCTGATTCTGATTTTAAGCTTAGAGTATGAATAAGAAAGAACATAAATAGTCATGTCAAATCTAGCAACACTTATTAAACATCCAGTAACAACTAAGGTATCTGTAACAGCAAATTTGAATCTGTTTCAATTACTTGTGTCAGAAATACAGTTTTTGTTCTCTGCTGTATTTGCTAGCTAGCTAGCTAGCTAGCTAAAAAAACAACCTCTGCTAGTTCACCAGTCAGCTACTGACAATGGGCAAGTAAATGCTATAGTAATGCAGAGCATGATGTCAAATGAGCAGAGAGACATTAGGGGCTAGGGGTGAATAAACCCCGTTCTGAGCTCACCACTCTGTTCATGTATGGCTGCCCTGAGCACTGATGGAAGTGTGTAGTCATGAGCACTGGTGGTGCAGTGGTAAGTAATTGAAAGGGAGGGAGTTCAAATCCCAGAACTGAGGATTGAGACCCACAGTTGGGCTTTTGAACAAGGCTCTTAGCCCTCAGCTGCTTTGGATTATATCCCATCTCACTTTAGATAAAAGTGTCTGCTACATGAATAAATGTAAATGTACCTGGCTCTGATACTTTGAGGCTCCACAGCTTGCTTTTCACAGTGCAGGTGCCATGCTGCTGTATGCATGCAAATTTTCTATGCTGTGGTGGCTTTGGGCTTTAACAGGGCTGTGACCATGCTCATATAAGCAGCTTTTGGAGGAGACCAGTAACCATTTCCCTCCCTTTTGTACAGTGCTGATTATACACTTACATGTTCTATTCCAAGTCCACCTGTGGTGTTTGTGGTGTGGCAGTGGGATGAAGCCCTCTGTGAAAAAAACAGCAGAAACCTTCATAGAATTTGTAATGATTTTAATGGTTATAATGGGAATTTCTATTGGTTTTAATGGAAACTGTAATGGTCGCGTGGCTCTGTACTGGTAAATTGTTGCCTTCTATTGGATTGCATGTTATGTCTAGTGGATACCATTAAGGATGAATAATGGTAATGTAATGGCTTTAATGGTTAGCTGATGGTTTGTAATGGTATTTGTGGTGGAAATCATTAGAAATTCTGTCCTAGTTTCTATTGTTTTTTTCAGCAGAGGCACTTGGATGGGTGGCAATATTAAAAAGATTATAACACAAGACCTTACTACTAGACATTTGAAATGACTTGGATGAATGAAAAAACTAACATGTTACAGTTTACATCCTCTGTTAACCTTCAGCACACGTTATTATATTATACTGTATATTATGGACACTTTACGGACCTAATTTCATGAAAAAGGACATGGAAATGTGGAAACAGAGACTGTTTGTGTGTGTGTGTGTGTGTGTGATTGTGCCCTGTGATGGGTAGACACCCTGTCTAGGGTGTCCCCTACCTTGTGCACCGAGCCCCTTGGGATAGACTCCACGCTCCCCATGACCCTGTGTAGGATATACGCTACAGAAACTGGATGGATGGATGGACAGTATTGATATCTTTTTCTCCTTTTTCACGTCAAACCCTTTTTTCATTTCATCTCAGATAATTCACACTTAATTAACCTTTTCTGTAATTTCTCTCCATGCGCTGTTACACTCCTAAATAATTTTTTTAATCGGCTTAGGCACAAAACGGCTACTTCTGCCTCCTTTTCTTACATCGTTATCCTCAGTTTGCTCTTTCAGCTCTCTGTGAGCTTTTCCTTTCATAGATATTTGTTAATGTCACTAAATGCATGTGAGCTGTGGCGATCAAGCACTTTGCACTTTTTTTTGCAGGTGATTGGCATTCATCTACTGTACAATGTTACTGAACATTTTAATGGGAATTTTAATTTGGTGTGGCCTAGGAAAACATTATACACAACAAGGACTGATAAATAAGGCCAAAAGTCTTGAGAAATCACCCATGTAACATCCATCCATCCATTTTCCATTCCGCTTATCTTACACAGGGTCGCAGGGAGCCTGGCGCCTATCCCAGGGAACTCGGGGCACAAGGTGTGGGACATCCTGGATGGGGTGCCAACCTGTTGCAGGGCACAACTGCACACACACTACAGACAATTTGATAATGTCAACCAGCCTACAATGAATGCCTTTGGACTGAGAGAGGAAACTGGAGTACCTGGAGGAAACCCCGGAAACGGAGTTTGCGCATAGTTTGCATGTTCTCCCCAGGCTTCAGTCGTGCTGTTGGCTGATTGGCATTTCCAAATTGTCCGTAGTGTGTGAATGTGTGTATGATTGTTCCCTGTGATGGGTTGGCACCCTGTCCCAGGTGTCCCTCACCTTGTTCCCCGAGTTCCCTGGGATAGACTCCAGGCTCCCCGTGACACTGTGTAGGATAAGTGGTATGGAAAATGGATGGATTAAAAATTTGTTTCAATTCATTTTTATTGCTCTCTTTTCAAAAAACAACATTCACAACTAACACTTGCAGCGACTTTTACCGTATAGCTCCTTTTAGCCACTCTGAGCTCTGATTAAAATGCTATACTAGAAAGCATTTTATGTTCATAACCTCTCTAAAAACCACCCCTGATGTTCTTCAGTTTACTTTTTATGAAGTTACAAATACTATTTAGCATTTATACAGATTAGCCATAACATTAAAAACCACCTGCATAATAATGTGTAGGTCCCTCTTTTGAAGCCAAAACAGCTCTGACCTGCTGAGGCACGGACTCCCCAAGACCTCTGAAGGTGTGCTGTGGTATCTGGCACCAAGACGTTAGCAGCAGATCCTTTAAGTCCAGTAAGTTTCGAGGTGGGGCATCTATGGATCTGACTAGTTTGTCCAGCACAATCCCAGTTGCTTGATCGAATTGAGATCTGGAAAATTTGGAGGCCAAGTCAACACCTTGAACTCTTTGTCATGTTCCTCAAACCATTCCTGAACAATTTTTGCAGTGTGCACATTATCCTGCTGAAAGAGGCCACTGCTATTAGGGAATACTGTTGCCATGAAAGTGTGTATTTGGTCTGCAACAATGTTTAGGTAGTTTGTGCATCTCAAAGTAACATCCACATGAATGCCAGAACCCAAGGTTTCCCAGCAGAACATTGCCCAGAGCATTACACTTCCTCCACCAGTTTGTCTTCTTCCCATAATGCATCCTGGTGCCATCTCTTCTGACACACACGCACCCGGCTGTCCACATGATGTAAAAGAAAACGTGATTCATCAGACCAGGCCACCTTCTTCCATTGCTCCATGGTTCAGTTCTGATGCTCACGTGCCCATTGTAGGTGCTTTTGGCAGTGGACAGGGGTCAGCATGGGCATTCTGACTGGTCTGTGGCTACCAGCAAGCTGTGATGCACTGTGTGTTCTGACACCTTTCAGTCATAGCCAGCATTAACATTTTCAGCAATTTGTGCTACAGAAGCTCTTCTGTGGGAACCAAGCAGACAGGCTAGCCTTCACTCCCCACACACATAAATGAGCCTTGGGCGCCCATGACCCTGTCACCAGTTCACTGGTTGTCCTTGCTTAGACCACTTTGGTACAGTGGTGCTTGAAAGTTTGTGAACCCTTTACATTTTTCTATATATCTGCATCAAATACTTGACACCCTGCTGCCTCCCAATGCTCACCTGGGCTAGCCGAACACCTAACCCAGAAGACTCAGTACTACTGCACACTGCACTAACCCAGTAATACTCAGTACTACTGCACACTGCACTAACCCAGTAATACTCA
>JANDJT010000092.1:6190721-6201815 GCA_024331685.1 Stegophilus panzeri | reverse complement strand
CTTATGCTGGAATGCAGTGTTTTCCTTTCTCCAAACATAACGCTTCTCATTTAAACCAAAAATTCTATTTTGGTCTCTTTTATTAGCCTTCTGGCTTGTCCACATGATCTTTAAATACTGAGCAGTGGGTTCTCTTTGTAACCCTGCCATGCATACCATTGTTGTTCACTGTTGTTCTTAAAATTAAATCTGTGCTGTGACCATAAGCGGGTCCTTGAAATTCTGCAACTGTGCATACAAAGAGTTTGAGAACTCCTGATATAGAACACCATGGATGACAAAATTATGTGTAAACAAAAGCCATTAATATCTCTCTCTCTCTTTCACACACACACACACACACACACACACACACACACACACACACTGATTCCCTTTATAGAGTCTAGGCATATGTTTTCTTTTAATCATCATATCTAAACTTTCTAATCTATTTTCCTGGTATAAGATGCTATCATGAAATTGTATTGCTTGTTCTTATTGGAGAGTTATGTAACTAACTCGGAAGTACCCTTGGCAGCAAGTCAAAATTTTCACTACTCACACACAATTAGGCAAAATGATTTTTTTTTTTTTTTTTTTTTTTTTTTACATTATAGAAGATTGCAATACATGTGCAGACACTTCACCAAAAGTCTATCCTTCTAATAACTGAATGCAATAAAGGTTTAATTGTAATAGTCAACAATAACTATATTAGGTCTATTGAATATCATGATATATGAAGCGAAAGGAATAAAACAAGGTTGGGCATGCTGATATAGGGAAAAAAACAATGACTGAGTGTGAAGTGTTTTTTATTCCTCTTACACCACACTAATTTACCAACAATTATAATTTCGAGTTAGTCCCTACTGTCTCTTATGTTATAGCAGCTAAAAACAGTCTATTTTTTGCTTCCTCTTAAAGGTAATAATAATAATTTAAAAAAAGCACAGCTTGTCATGTTGCTGAGAAACTGGAAAGCTAAAACCTACGGATATTTACAGAGCACTGATGTGTAGAGCCTTCCATCAAGTTTTAATAAACATCTCCTTAAGAAAAACTGAATAATATCAATGATTAAATGTTTTTTTTTTTCTCGATCAATTTATTATTAGATTTAGATTATGTAGACTATCCAGCATACAAATCCCTGTGTGTTATATCATATATATTAGAACAAGTGCATTAATATAAACCTGTGATTTGTCTTGAAGCTGGAATTACTGTCAGATCTGCTGTTATATCAAATTAATCAACATCTTTTTAACAAATTGGAATCGAGAACAGCGCTGTGGTATAAAACTATAAAACTACTAGCAAATGACTTATAGTGAAAGTGTAGATATCTTGTGAAACATGACTGTTGGTATGAAGAGTCTGTGTCCTCACACACCTTTGTGGTCTTGATCTTGTTCCCTGTGGCGCAGCTCCAGCCTTTAAGATCAGGCAGAACTTTACATTCCTCTCCATCCAGGCAGGGTTGCATCTGACACCACCACTTCTGCTCCACTATGGAGGCTGTAGGAGGATAAAAGAACTCTCTCAATCCAAATGCTGATTCATAGATACAAATCACAATACAAGATGATGTGACTTGATGGGAGAACATTGATATTTTCAGTGGTTTTCTGGCTGCTTTTGAGGTGAAATGATTTTCATGCCTTAATTTTATTCTTTACAGCTAACTAGAGCCTGGAACACTTCATGACATGATTTACATTAAAGGAGATGGTATTAGCTTTCTAGCTTTCAATGATTCACATTAGAGAAATATAAGCCCTTGCAATAGACCATTGTCTTGCATAGATGGGAGTAAAAGGGGCAATATCTAAATATGTAGTGGAGATAATGAAAAGGTTAAGCACTGATCGTTTTGTCAAGATTTCCTGCAGTGAGCACATTAGCGCTATGCTTTAATTTGCAGGGAATGTCAGACACAAAATGTCATTGAATAGGTCAGACAGCACTGAGGGGCCCATCTGGGTGCTCTCGGGTAGCTTAATTCTCTGATTTCCTCTACTTTATTACGTCTCAACTATACTAGGGCACATAGGAGTCAAAGTAAAATAGAGGCCAACTTCAACTGTCCTTTTTAACAGTTACACACATTTCACCGTGGATTACGGTGTGACCAAAGCTTTTATCGTCAAATATATACATGCAATGGCAAACTAATGATCTCTTTTAATAATAATACTAATATGTTTCATTTATATAGCACCTTTCCGGAGCTCAAGGATGCTTTACAATATCAGTACGATAAAACATAAACAAGGAACAATCATGGACAAACACAAAATGAGCAAGAGTGAGCAATCAAACACAGAAAATGAAAAATACAGTACAGTATGCAACACATTAGGACAAATAACATTGAGAAAACAGATATATTTGAGTTGGGATTTGAACTCGGAGATGGATGTGATGCTGCAAAGAGTCAGAGGGAGTGAATTCCAGATTTTAGGTGCTACAACACTGAAAGACCTGCCACCCAT
This sequence comes from Stegophilus panzeri, assembly GCA_024331685.1. Taxonomy (NCBI): domain Eukaryota; kingdom Metazoa; phylum Chordata; class Actinopteri; order Siluriformes; family Trichomycteridae; genus Stegophilus; species Stegophilus panzeri. The sequence continues at coordinate 6,199,335 of JANDJT010000092.1, read as the reverse complement.
AGTGGAGAGATGAGATCTAGGGACAAAGAGGAGTCCGAGTCCAGAGGACCTGAGAGGGCGGGTCGGGTTGTAGGCGAGAAGCAGTTCACTAAGATTGTAAGGTGCCAAACGGTGAAGTGATTTAAATGTAAGAAGAATTATTTTATATCTAATGCGAAATGAAACCGGTAGTCAATGCAGTTCAGACAGGATTGGAGTAATGCGAGCTGAGCGCTTGGTATGTGTAAGAAGTCTAGCTGCAGAGTTTTGAATATAATGCAACCTAGCAATAGAATTAGCAGGTAAACCAATAAGGAGAGTATTGCAATAAGACGTGAGGATATAAATGCATGAACCAGTGTTTCAGCATCTCTGAGGCGAATGAAGGGACGGAGGCGAGCAATGCGACCAAGGTGAAAGAATCCAATTTTAGAAACGGAGTTGATATGAGCTTTAAAGGTGAGGGAGGGATCAAAGATGATGCCTTAATTTTTTACAGTGCTAGATGGTTTAATGCGAGTACTATCAATGTCATAAGTAAGGTCATAAAGGATATTTTTGGTAAGAGTTTGTGATCCAATAATAATGATCTCAGTTTTGCATGTGTTCAGTTTTAAAAAGTTAGAGTTAAGCCATCCTTTTATTTCATTTACACATGCTGAAAGTGGTCTGGAGAGTGGGAGCAGCTCTACAAGCTGTATAGATTTTGATTTTATAGCAATATTCTCAAATTCTTGAATTTTCCAGGGGGATATAAACTTGTAAATTGTTATTATTTTGTTTAAAGATTTTATATTTTTTATTTATTACTGCCCTTCAGAAGCTACATAATATATTTACATGTTTCCCAGAAGACAAAACTTACAATTAACGATCATCCTGTTCAAAAGTTTACACCCCCCACCCCCGGCTCTCAATGTATCGTGTTGCCTTCTTGATCATCAGTGAATGTTTGCACCTTGTGTAATAGTCGTGTACGAGTCTCTCAGTTGTCGTCAGTGTGAAAAGATGGATCTCAACATCATCTAGACAGTGTTAGAAAGAGGTCAAATATGCAGAAGATGCTGGAAAAGTAAAGAATGTGCAGGACCTGGAGGATTTTTCTGAAGAACAGTGGGCAGGTTATCTGCTCAGGACAAACAAGGGACTCGTGAACAACTCTCACAAAACATAAACACAGTCACTGATCATCCAGGTAACGACACACAGCATTAATAATCAAGCGTGTGTAAACTTCTGAACTGGTTCATTTGTGTAAATTCAGTTATTATTGTGTACTATATGTAAACATCTGTTATGTGAAATACCTCATTCAGGGCAGAACTAAATAAACAACAAAATACAATTTTTATGATTGTTCTTTTTTTTTACTTATTAATATTTTGCAGATTCTGCAAGGTGCATGTAAACTTATGACTTCAACTGTACCAGATGTTCTTACATTCACAAATCTATCAAGAATCTTTGGGGAGTAAATCCCTGTATGCAAGATATATACATAATCTACATACATTCATTCTTCAATATAATTTGCAAACTACTGTGACATCCAGTAAAGAAGGGGTTGTTTTAGCATCAAATGTGTTATACAGTATGTTCCTGTTGGAACTGAGCAACAAAGTCATGCTTCTATAAATAATCAGAAAGAAAACAAGCATCAGGAAAGTACTTGCACTTGCACATTAGACAGGCGACTTTCACACATTTGAATACATTTTTAGCATCTAATCTCCACCAGCTATCTAATGTATATATAATTTCACTTGTTTCACTGTAGAAAAATTAGCTCCACTTCCATTTATACTTGATGTGACAAGTAAGAAGTTAATGAAAAAAATCTAAAAAGAAAAAAAAAAAAAAACCAATCTAGACTAGTAGAATCTGAACTAGTTCATTTATTCATTCATTTACAGTTACTACTTTATCCTAGTTGTGGTGGAGCTGGAGCCTATGCTGGGAATACTGGGCGTTAGTCAGAGTTCAATGCATGAATCTGGGAGAAAAGCAGAAAAACCAGAGGAAAAATATACACAGTGGGAGAACATCCAAAACTAAACACAGACAGTAAGCATTGAGCGTTGAGGTAGCAACACTTCCAACTGCACCACAATGCCACCAGAAACTAAACAATTTATATGACTAATTTCATGTACTGTCATATGCATGCGTGTCCAATTTCTAGTATGTGGTTTTCATGATTAATTCAAAATGTTGGAGGTCCAAAAGGGGGTCCAAAATGTCAGATTTTCAGTGTTCATATGACATTCTTAAAGAATGTCTAAGAAACTCTGAAATTCATGTCTATATTTATAAGATTCTACTTTTCACTCAAGTTGTTGTAAATAATATTGTTTGCAATGAAAACCTTTGTGTTAACTTGAAAAAGAATGCCAAACATAAGACTTTTGGACCCCAGTGTATATTTGTACAGATGTACACAGAATAGTGTGCTTCACCAACAGTGAGTGAAGTGAAGTGAAATTCTGGAAAGTTTCCTTCAAAACTGTGACTCTGATTAAACTTTATGTCCTACATCAGAAATGTTTCAACCTCTATTAACAATGTGTACGCCTAGTTATAGGTAGTTTTGAAAAATAATTATACTGTTGTGGCAGTATAAAAGCAAAAAAATCTCTGTATATATATATATATATATATATATATATATATATATAAACATAATTTTTAAATCCCAGAACATACCATCTACACAGGAAGGTGCTGCTCGTGTGGTTCCAGCCACTTGTCCTGGAAAGCAGGAGCATTTGACAGTCTGAGAACGTTCCTCTATCTTGTTCTTATTGCAGCATCGATGTAATGCTACAACTTCACATGTTCCTGTCCTGACATGGTGAACTGTTGAATGAGAGGACAAGTGACACAGAGAAACTCATATAGTTGATACATTTTTCTCTACTCTAAAGTAAGGATATAGCGATATATGAATATAGCGTTATCCATATTAACATTTCATTACAATGAGTAAGATAAAACCCAAGTAGGACACCATTCCAGACTTTCTTTTTAATAATAAAGCTTTTCAATCAGGGTAGCCACAAGTTTCAGGTTGTTCTTTCAAATAAATTAGGGTAGCCTGATTGATAAAGTGGCACCTAGACTTTTATTTGGTTTTACCTGGGGTCATTTTCTGTAGAAAGAGTTTCAGAAAGAAGTTTGTCATTCATTAAATGTACAACCAAAGTACATTTTATAGATATACAGTACATCAACATTTCCAAATTCTACCCCCTAGTGAAACCCATAGGAATAAATCCATTCAATCCCATTTTGATTCTAAACCCTTTTCTTTTCTGAATGTCCTTCGTGTCATGTTTTGTCTCGTTGTGCCCAGATCCATGAGCAACTATAGACAATATCTATGACAAGGATGCATACGTATATAATATAGTAAATATATGAAGTTCTCTAAATGAATAGCACAAAACTAAGTGCTAACTTATCAAAGGATTTACAGCAGATAACTAGGAAACACAAGTCAAGATGAAAACTAAGGCAGAAAGACTTAAAAGTCAACATGCCACCGTGTAATAAGGATAAATATCTGTTAACTGTAGCAATTGAACCTGTTATTTTTCTACGATTTATAAAATTATATTGTATTATGATATCCTTCACATTATGAAATTATGCTAAACATGATATATACTGTACTGTATATCATGTTTAGCATTTCTTTTTTTTATTTCAAGCCTCTATTGCCAGTTAATTTTGCTTATTTCTGTCAGATATAGGCAGAGACAGACGCACGTGCAGGTTGATGTTTATTAAACACTCTAGCAAACAATCCAAAAACTATCCCATGTCCAAAGTCAAAAAAACAGATAAAAGTCAGGCAATCAGCAAACAGGCAGGACTTGACAAATCCTAGACAGGACTAGACAACTGACAGCAGAACAAAAAGCTTAGTAATGACACTAGGAACACGACATGAGACTTCACAAAGTGTGTGTGAAAATCCATTTCTACAACAGTTAGTTCTGGTCAACTAATTTGATTAGGTGAGCAATGCTCCATGACTGTTTAACTACACTGAGCTATAAAAGCGTTTCATTGTTTGTAGCTGTGTTCACCACAAAATTCATTTGCAAAACTCCACTTCCTAGTTTAAAACAGTTAGTACATCTGAGCTAGCTAGCCAGATAGCTGACGAGCTATAAAGTGAATGCAAGTACTTCAGGATCTAATTCCACTAGCGGAGCAAGAATAAACATTAAAACTATTGTGTCCGAAATGTCAGTTACTGGATATTCATTTCTGACTTTTCAAGCATTCATTTATTAATAAAAAAAAATTAAAAATCATGATAAGATAGAATTATATCGCTTCATTGGGGGCACGGTGGCTTAGTGGTTAGCATGCTTCCCTTGCACCTCTGGGTTTAGGGGTTCGATTCTGGCCTCCATCCTGTGTACGCGAAGTTTGCATGTTCTCCACATGCATTGTAGGATGATTGCATTTCCGAATTGTCCGTGGTGTGTGAGTGTTTGTGTGTGATTGTGCACTGCGATGGGTTGGCACCCTGTCCAGTGTGTCCTCCCACCTTGAGCCCCAAGTCCTCTAGGATAGGCTCCAGGCTTCCCGCGACCCTGTGTAGGATAAGCGCTACATTTGTGTCATGTTTTGTCTCATTGTGACCAGATGCATGAGCAACTGTAGTTAATATCTACGTCAAGGACTCATACGTATATAATAGAGTAAATATATGAAGTTCTCTAACTGAGTACAGAAAATGGATGGATGGATACCACTTCGTAAGATCTAACGTTTTGTACTCCAGGAGGTTCACGAATAGGATTTAAGGAGAAATTCTTAGCTAGGAAGGTTTTAGTTCTACCTTGGAGAATCCTTAGTGATTAAAACTGATTAAAATGTTTAATTTTATATGGACTTTCTATACCAGTGTAAACAGGGTAAATGGGAATAGTTGGTGTCCATAATAAAAGATTAGCATTCTGATGATCCTGACCTCTGGTGGTGTGTTCTGTAGCTGTACCTGTCATACACTGCAATGAATGGAGATAATAAAACTAAAGTATAAAAGAAGTTAAAGGAGCGCTTAGAGTTAAAAGTGCTGTGTTGTCTTTTTTATTCATTTCTCGATTTTTATGTGGTTGACTCCCTCAGTATTGTCTGAATTATTTAAAGGCAGTGTATGTCTGCGCACTGTTAATTGTGTGTGACATTTCCATGAGGTTCCCTCCTCCTGTGGATGCATTTTTTGTTTCCACCTAATGTAGTAAACAACTAATTAAGAGTGTTTGGATACCTGCCTTCACACTGTTCTATAGCAGTGCAGACAAGCTTATCTAATTATACTGCATTTTCATGACTAATAAATAGGGTTGGACTCAGTAAATTATAATAAATGATACTGAAATGTCTTCAGTAGAGGCGTATATAGTTCTCCTCTCCATTATTATTGAAATCACTTTGCTGTAAACATTTTCCCAATAGCTCTCTAACATTCCTCATCATAGCTTAATGTATAATGGGAGTTGGTGACATTTAGAAATGTTCAGCAGATTCTATCAGCGCAATTAATAATCTGACTTTTAACACATATGATCATGGATCATTTTTATATTATTATCATCCATCCATCCATCCATCCATTTTCTATACCGCTTATCCTATAGGGTCGTGAGAATCGAACCCCGAGCTAACCAATAAGCGACCGTGTGCCCTATATTATTATCATCCTCAATATAATCTATAGTTAGAGTGTTAACCTTGCTAGGAGTGGAGAGAAAATTATATCAGTACAAGGCAGAAAGAGGTCTGTGTTACAGGATTTTATCAGTTTTAATCAGTTTCTGTTGTCCCTGAACCCACTTCTCTTGAAGGCTGTACTGGTTACTTTGAAGAATGGAAGAACTACAGAAACCAGCCCACACGTTCTCCCAGCACATTCTAAATATGAGCCTGAACTGAGACACTAAAGTCTTAGCCAGGCATTATTTGCTTTCTGAGCTTTCTGAACTCCATTAGTGGAAACATGCACAGGGAGGAAGAGAAGTAACACTGAGCAATGTGTTATTTCGGGTACTGTTTCCTTCAGTGTAAAGATAAGGTCACCATCTCCTCCAGAGGTCTGAAGTGTTCATTCACAGGTACGACCGAACAAACAGATGAGCTGAGTGGCTCTGCATGTCTAATCTAACTGTTATGTATTGAAGCATTTGGAGATGGAGATGGAGGGCACTTTTGGAGGATGAACAACGCAATGTTTTTTGATAATTTGACAGCCAAAACCACCCTCATACTCCCCAACACATTTTATATGTGTGCCTGAAAGGAGTCGGGAGGCACAGATTTGAGCAAAGGTTGCTTGGACTGTAATTTGAGCAGAAGCGAAAAACAAGCTAAAAACAAAATCTGCTTTGTCTGCATATAATACATATCATGAAGTGAATCACACGTTTTTGATCAAGTTGACTCCACATAATAAGTTATATTCTACATTATATTCTATAAATGTACTATAAATGACGGATGAACATACAAGTGCATCTCAAAAAATTAGAATATCGTTGAAAAGTTAATTTTTTCCCATAATTTAATTCAAAAAGTGGAACTTATATACTCTAGATTCATTACACATAAAGTGAAATAATACAATATGTTGTTTTAATCTTGATGATTACGGCTTACAGCTCATGGAAATCAAAAATCCAGTATCTAAAAATATTAGAATAAAGAATGTCTGTAATTAATGCAAGATTCCTGTTAAACCCCTTGAATTGAAGCTGAAAATCCACACTTCAATCACATCTCGGTTGCTTCATTCAAAATTTACTGTGGTGGTGTACAGAGGCAAAATATACACAAATTGACAAATTGAGTCCCTGTCTAAATACTTATGGACCTGACTGTATGTTTCATATATATATATGTGTGTGTGTGTGTGTGTGTGTGTGTGTGTGTGTGTGTGTGTATATATATATATATAGTGTTAAAGAAAATATTGAAACAAAGAACAAAGAAAGTGCATACTGTATGTATGTTGGATCTTCAGCAGCTCAATATTTGCTGTTTGAATTGCACATATATTCTTCATTTTTCCATTTTGAGTCCAAATCTTCCCTCCAAACATTAAGTGCTCTCTGGAAGCTGTGCCTGACTCGAATGATAATAGATTTACAATTCCAGAAGAAAAAAAAAACCCTGGGGAAATTACAGTGTATCAAAATTATCAGATGGAAATTGAACTCTTGCAAGCTAATTCGATTCCAGGCCTCACTAAGATGATGAGTATCTTGAGGACGAGCAAGCCAAAGCCGCTGCCAGTTTCCTGAATGTGTGCGTCCCTAATTGGGCCAAAAGCTGCCTGGCGGCTGCACATGCACTGAGCTACTGAACTATTCGTCAAGGTAAGCTGGTTTCATATCGCCACAGTGTTGGGGGGCACAATGGTGTACTTCTGCACTGCTGAGAGTGCTCAAAGGACGAAGGGTTTATTTTAAAATACTGTAATCTATTTTTCCAAACACATTTTACATTCATATACCACATTCTCTTATTTGTAGATGCAGAGTTTATTTTACAGTGTGTACATTCAGAGACAGTAAAGCAAAAAATTTTTAAAAAATAAATAAATAAATAAATAATATATGTTCTTTCTGACCCAATATATACAGCAAACAGTTTTATGTTAAAGTAAATTTTCTTAACAAGCATGCTATAATTAAGCAAATCCTAATAAAAAATAATATGGTCTGTCTAGTCAGTGAAGTCTATAAACACTGTGATACATTTGCTAATGAACAAATTATTTACTTATACCCATTTCAAATGACTTCATGGAAAATGTAAGAACATTAGAATGTTATTTCTGGCACTAGAAAATCCCCACTAGTAATTAAAATACATATACTGATTTAGTTCATGTATTATTACAACGCAGTTATAACACATTATTAGGCATGCTACAGGTTGGAATATTATTGTAAACAATTTCTTGCCATCAGAGTTGCATGTCATATCGTGTAAAAATTAATGACTAACAACTATTGTCATTTCTCAGGCACACCCACAATGCATTTCTGCATTTTATAACAGTCTACTAGACAAGAAAAGCACACATTCCCTGAAAAAGAAGCATGCTGGCATACAATTAGGGTTTAATATGTTATTTATCTCAGTTCCCTGGTACTACAATACCCAGCATGCATTACTCCAATACATCTAATACACCTCTGGAGTGCAGTGTACCAGGAGTGTAAAATAAGAAGATGATGAAGCGAATGATGTTGTTTTTCACTGTTTATCAAAAACAAGATGTTTTGATTTGAAAAATATATATATATATTAATATGCAACAGGACATTAATCAAAGTAGTAAGTAGTAAATAGTAAGGACTAACGTGGTTATATATCATTTTTGTGTTCAATAATGATTGCCTTGGAAGTTTTAATTATTACACTTACACTCACCTTTATGTCCTGCAATGTGGATCGGTGATAGCAAGAGTGTGAGCATGCAGATGAGCAGCAGAACTTGTGTAAAGGTCTTCTGCTTTTGTTTCTTAATCATCCTGGAGAGTGAGTGAGTGAGAGAGAGAGAGAGAGAGAGAGAGAGAGAGAGAGAGAGAGAGAGAGAGAGAGAGAGAGAGAG
>JANDJT010000092.1:6172296-6183242 GCA_024331685.1 Stegophilus panzeri | reverse complement strand
GAGGACGACCGAGGGACTCGTACACGACTATTACAAAAGGTGCAAACGTTCACTGATGATCAAGAAGACAACACGATACATTAAGAGCCAGGGGGGTGTAAACTTTTGAACAGGGTGATTTGAACAGGGTAAATTGTTATGCTAAAATGCTAAAAGATAAATAGCTTCTTCTATTGTTTGAGTGGAATTTTTACATTTATATATGAACAAATTTTTATGAAGTGTGCCAATATTTCTGGAGGGAACTTTGCTTGGGGATCCTCCTGCTCTCTGTGGTTGGTGTGTGTGTGTTTAAGTAACACTTTTATTTCACCTTGTAACTTAGAGGTCAAAATGACCTGAGCATAGTCTTTACAAAAAAAAAAAAAAAAAAACTCAAAAAAGCTCATTAAGTCTTGTTCTAGTTTTGGTTAAAAAATAAATTAAAAAACTCCAAACTGGGTCACTGCAACCCAAAGTGAACGTAAGGGTTAATACTAAGGAGCCGTATTCATATCATACCGCATTCTTCTATGTCACATTAGCAAAGGTACAGCTGTAATCACACTCAGTAATGATGACGATCTGTCGTTAATTTCCTGAGCCACTGAAACTTGGCAGCCTTCAAGTCTTCCATAACTCTCTTTTGATTAAAGCTATCTCTTTTCCTTTCTCTTTGTCATGCCCTCCCGATCCTGTTGCACCTAATGCCAGTGTGATGTTTCAATCAATGTCCCTAAAATTCCACCCAGCACCCATTAGCTGTTCAAATCATTCATACCAATCAATCCTGAATCCTTCTCTTGAGTTATTCTTGCTTTTAAGCTCCGGTCCTCTCCTGTGATGGTTCATAATACACACAGCCTATTTTTGATCCGGATTTAATTGCTCTTTTTTTTTTTTTGCAATGGCTACATCAATTATGAATATTGTTCAGAAAGGCATCATATGTCTCAGCGTGACTAGCTTTAAGCTCTGTGACTGAACTGAACCGATCTACGTTATATATTCAGTCAGAGATCACAATTTAAAGGCAGCATACATTTAGGGGAATTAAAAGCTCAAAAGTTTGCATCTCCTCAGCCCAAATCTTAACTGTAATCTGTGCAACTTTGGAGTGTAACTCCAAAGACAGACATTTAGCCTAAATTCTTGCCTGCTGTTGTTCATCAATGACTCTTTCTACAGCTTTACGCTAATCCAGTCGAGACTGTAGCAATGTCTTTATTACAGTATCTACAGTATATTGCAGTTATGGATTACACCCGGTGTTAAACGGGATATGGTTAATGTTTTTTCTACAGTGTTGCTTGTTTAGAATGTAGTACAGCGAGTGTAAACAAAACCAAAAGATGCACTGATTCTTGGATTGAAGGGGTGGGGGAAGAGAGATAAAATCAATCGTGCTAAAGAAGAAGCACCTTTAGCACCTTTGATTTTATCTCTCATCATTAATCCTATCTGTATTCTGACCATTTTTTCTTCAATGTTTCAATAAAAACTAAAATCACACACACAAAAAAGTTGGCATCCCCAGTAACATCCCATCCCATTTCCCATACTGCTTATCCTACACAGGGTTGCGGGGAGGCTGGAGCCTGTCCCAGGGGACTCGAGGCACAAGGTGGGGGACACTCTGGATAGGGTGCTAACCCATCACAGGGCACAGTTACACACACACATTCACACACTATGGACAATTTGGAAATGCCAATCAGCCTACAATGTCTTTGGGCCGGTAGAGGAAATCAGAAGAAACCCCCGAAGCACAGAGAGAACATGCGAACTCCACACACACACGGGGCAGAGGCGGGAATCGAGCCCCCAACGATGGACAAATTATGGTTTCTAATTACTTAACAGAAAAATATGTTCTCTGTGAGAAGGCTGTATGTTACCTGTGAAAAAATAGAAGACTGACACTTAATATGGAAAAACCTTTGACTAAACGTTTTTTTTTTCCTGCATAAAAGCAAACCTAAACAAGACAAATAAATAAGATGAACAAATTCTCATGTGATTTTTTTTTTCCTTTTTATGTTTTTCCTTGTTTATATGTTAGTTCCAGTGTAGCATATTTATAAGCTCAGTAAAAGGCCAGAAATGTAATCAGTAATGGCAGCTTTTTCCTTTGCTTTCTTCCATCAACCTGTTCAAGGCCACTGCTCAACCCTCTGGAAAACTGCACATTGCCGTCTCTGCCAACACATCACAAGCACACTTCTTTTATGAACAGCGACTTGACTGCGAACTGAAAAAAAAAAAAAACAGGCAAGTATTCTGGGAAAGCTAATGGTAGCATTCATCAACATGTTCAGTGTTGCAGCAGACTGCTTGTCCGTGTTCTTCTACTCGTGTGTTCGGCTGTCTGCTCAACAATATTTAATAAATATAAATGCTCTCATATATATATATATATAAACTTTTTTTCTTCAATAAATAACTATCATTTAAAAACTATATTTTGTGTTTACTCAGGTTGGCTTTGTTTTATCTTAGATTTTGTTTTAATTTCTGAAACAATTTAGTATGAGATGTACACAAAGACATAAGAAATGAGGATGGGGGGAAATACTTTTTCACAGCACTTTAGCTGTTAGATTAAAGAGGGGTTTTGCTAACAGCCATTTTGTGAACGCGTAGCTTAGCACAGCAGGTATATTCAAGCTAGAACATATGTACAATTACATTGTTGTTTATTTTGTGTTTAGAATTACGGTTGTTAAGTTTGTTTATATGCGGCATGGTGGCTCAGCAGATAGCGATGCTGCTTCACAGATTCAGGCCACCAGTTCAATCTACTACCTGCCCCAAATTTCTGTGAATGTTGTTTTATTCCAGGTTTTCCTCCAGGTCTTCTGGTTTCCTCCCACTTCCCCAAAACATGCCAGCATTTGGATTGGCTGTGCTAAAATATCCTTAAGTGTGAATGAGTGTGTGAATATGTGTGTCCCTTGATGTCACATGTAGGACGTATTCCCGGATCCACCGCAACCCTTATCAGGACAGTTACTGAAAATGAATGAATGAAAGTTTGTTTATAATTCATTTTGTTGTTAAGTGTGACTTCTAGAGTGACTACAAGGCTATGTGTTCAACATTACACTGGCTGGTGAATTGTAAATGTGTTAACAGTATTGCAGTTTCAGATTTCCTATTCGTGGTATACATTCCATCACACGTCTAGCCTACTTGAAACACTGGTGACTTTATCTTTCTAATTTGTGGAAAGAAAAAAAAAAACATGTCTAATTTCAAAATGAAAATATCTGCCCCTCTTTAAGAATAACTCCTTACTCCTAACGAGTGCACCACATTTCACCTCACGCAGCTGGAAAGTCAGGAACAATGTGTGTTGCAAACACTATGGCAGACGCTTGTTCTCTGACAGGAAGGAAGTAGGTGCAATGTGAAGTGTCAGAACAGATTTCTATTTTTACTATCTGTGCTGGAGCGCTTTCACTTGCTGGCACGGCCAACCCCAGATATGTCAGTTGGCTATTCTGTGTTTTTAATTAACGCCTGTGACTGATAGACCTATTAGGCAATTATCTCATCTCCGCAACACTCAACACTCATAAATCCGAATACTCTCTGGATTACACAGTAAGTTATACTAGTTGTTTCGCTTCTATTTAACGTGAATTTTGATTAAACCAAAATGTATTGTGTTTTAATTACTATTCAGTATGGCTTGGGTTGTTTGTTTGTTTGTTTGTTTGTTTGTTAATATTATAATAGAGCTTATACTGCTTGTGTTCTGAATATGACAGGTATGACAGTATGAAAAGCATACATAACTTAATAGTAATAATAATAATAATAATAATAATAATGAACTTTATTTTATAGAGCACCTTTAAAAAGGCCTCTCAATGCACTTTACATGGGAAAAGAAAATAGAAACTGAAGTACATAGCATAAAACAAGGTATAAGTATGTCTCAATAACATCCATTTTCTATACCGATTATCCTACAGGGTCGCGGGAAACCTGGAGCCTATCCCAGGGAGTATGGGGCACAAGGCGGGGTACAATCTGGACGGGGTGTCAGTTCATCACAGGGCAGAATCATTCACATACCCATTCATACACTAGGGACACTTTGGACATGTCAATCAGCCTACCATGCATGTCTTTGGACTGGGGAGGAAACCGGAGTACCCGGAGGAAACCCCCGCAGCACGGGGAGAAAATACTTTTTTTTTTGCCATAGAGTGTATGCAATGTAGATTTAAAAAAAAAAAAAAAAAACATACCCTGGTACTGCTGTGTTAATGTCATCCCTGATCTCCTGAAAATAGATATTGGTGTGTAGATAATGTGAACTGTCTATATCTTTCTCTGCTTAATAAACAATTATACCCGACAGCAAGAATCTTACTTTTTATTGCTAGAACATTTGAAAACCTATAGACCTTTCTGTGCGTTGCTTGCCACTTTACAAAAACAAGCTTATGAAAGCATTTCTCCAAGCTTCCTCATCTTCCCCCTGTGAAGGAAAAGCACTATGTTGTGTGAGTGTGTGGCAGGCAGATCAAGGAGAGTCAAGGTGAAAGACTCCTCCATTAATAGTTTGTGTGAATGCTTATGTATTAAATGCACTTCACATCCTTTATGCTCTTAAGGGTCTTGTGTTTGACATTGTTGTGTTTGCTACATGCACAAACAGGGCAGTAGACAAAACGTAAACCTCTGTGATGTACCGTATCTAAGTGTATGAGCTGTTTCTGATTAGGTCAGTCATGAGTGTGGGATTAGTGAAATCATTTTGATCTGCCGTATGTTTTTAGGCTTGTGTAATTTTAATAAGAAGAATAGCATGAGACAGTTAAAAAGATGATCTAATTACATCTGCTTTACTGGAAAGAGTTGTGAGCACACAAGCGTTAAATGAACGAGCACCTCATTCTCTTTTTCCTTTTTTTTAACGGTTGCTACGGCAAGGCAATAGCAAAGTTATTCCATTCTCAATCTCCAGTGGGGGTTTTAATCCCCATTAACTGGCAGGCTAATTTGTGAGATTGGATTACACTAGAGGCTCATTTATGGCACCTTTGGACACGCTGGTCATGTGATGCCGCTCGACTGAACTCGGCAGTAAGACACCCTTTCCTCTTGAGTACGGTGTGTGCATTTGAGTGTAAGTAAAACGAGAAGTCTAAGATTAATTGCCTAACATCGAACATTTTGTCATGGTTTAAAATATTATTGTGATATTGTATATTAAATGAATCGACAAAGCATGTTCGCCTGTTCTATACACCGGGCAGAAATTTAATCAAAAGGATTCTCAGCAGCATCCATGTTGTTTAAGCTTCATTTCCGACACTAAGAAGGATCCAGTTGATGCTGCCATCGTACTGCATATGTTCATCATAAGGAACTACAGGCGTAAGACAGTGGCATTATGCACTGGTCGCTTTAATAGGAACACCTGTTCACCTGCTCATTCATGCAGTTATCCTCTCAGCCAATCATGTAGCAGCAGGCTCACTGAAACTCACCGACAGATCAAGGTTGGTCAAAGACCGGGGAAATTTCAATCTTCAACTGTCAAGTTTGGGTGAGTGTGTGCCCACTGTATCCTCAGGGTCCTGTTCTTGGCTGACAGGAGTGGAACACATACAGTAGATGGTCTTCTGCTGTCGTAGCACATCCACCTCAAAGTTTGACTTGTGGTGTGTTCGGAAATACTTTTCTGCTCATCACGGTTGTAAACAGTGCTAATTTGATTCACCATAGCCTTGTTGAGACAACAATCAGCGTCATCTAGATGACATTTTATCCCCATTCTGATGTTTTGATGTGAACATTAACTGAAGTTGTTGAACTGTATCTGCATGATTTTAAGCATTGCACTGCTATCATATGATTGGCTGATTAGATAACTGCATGAATGTACAGGTGTACAGGTGTTCCTAATAAAGTGATCAGTGAGTGTATATATATATTTTTTTTATTTGAACCCATCCAAAAGCCACTACAATCATTTTAAAATGTGCAAGCGGTTTAACACATGGATGTCACGATCATTTGGAGATGGAAATGCTGTAAAGAGAAAACATAAAGATTGTAAATGATGAATATAAAAAGGGTTCATTTTCTGCAAACTGCAGTCATGTGCACAGAGCGTATTTTCCCCACAATAAACAGCATAAAATACAAGATTCATGCTCAACTGTGTAGTCTGGGCTTACACTTAAAACAGTATATGAGCTATATTTAATAGTTTGTTCCTAAAACCTGTGACAAAATGCCAAAATCTCACTTTTTATTGCATTGAATCCTGATGAGTCATTGTATACTAATTATGGCTGATTGCACATTGGAAGAAAAAAAAGGGTTCTTCAAAATGCGATCGCTGCCACAAATTGCTTCATATCCTGGGAGAATTCAAGCACCGTGTCTGAGAGCTTTATTTAGTGCCAGTCACACCAGCTCTATTAGCCATAAACAATTTCACATTTTTAATGTTTCGTATATTTAGGTTCATGCAGGGTTGATGGATTTTTGAGATCATCTTTTGAGACTGGGCCTCAACATGAGTCTGTTGAAAGTTTCCTATTTATGTTGAAGTGGGGACTTACAGGGGCCCACGTGAGGCTTCTCCCTGCAGTTCTTGGGTAGCAGTAATTCTAGGGAGGTGCTAATGTAATTTTCGGAGCAATATGGCTTTGTAAATCAGGCTGTTCTGTGTGTCGTACCCACTTCAGCATGTTGCAGTAATTTATGACCACGAAAATAGCAAGAAATGTAAAATGTCAAACATTTCCTGCCCACAGCCAAATATCAAAATTTCAAAGATAAATCACGATTGAACCAATACATTACTGTTACTCTCCAACAAACATACAGCACCCATAGAATGTCCACTATTGCTCACCCTATCCTTGATCCTCATCAGCCTATTCTAAATAAACTTATGAACCTGTTTCAATATTGCGTTTCTCACTGCCATCTATTTCAAGATTCTTCTCAACTCTATTTATATGTGTGTACCCACACATGCATGCATCTACGCACACACACTTTGAGAAATCACATCCCTCAACTAGCAGAAAAGTCAGTGTGTGTACACACTGCATACAGCAGGTGCAGAAAGAAAGGGATAACCTTTTAAAGGTGCAACTGTTTTTTTTTTTTTATTTCTTACTTGTACAAATAACCATGCACCAGTGATATCTAGAGCATGGTTTATTATTATTTTTTTTTTTTGTAATGGTGTAGACCATTGTGTTAGCAAAAGTCTAGTAAGTGGCTGAGAAAACCTGATTTCCAGTCTGGAAAGATTGCGTTTGGATGGGCCTCTTGACAGACATTTTTTAATTTGTTTTCCTTGTTTTATGATTTATAGTATATTCTTTATGATCTCAAATCTGTCTGGAGTTTGAGTAATATAAGGAAGTGGAAAATATTAGGTTTTTCATATGCAGTTAATTTTGTGCATAAAGCAACCTCCTAAGTGGGGTACAGTGAAGAAATGTAGAAGGAAATAGCACAATGTACACAAACAACCACCAGCATTTCAGGTTTTCAGAAGACATGTACTGTATATGGTAAGACAATCAATGTTCCTTTCATCCTTATTCTTGCCACCACAGGTGTCCAGCTATGAAGCCTGATATCTGATTAATTGGGTCTTTGAGCAGGACTAAATCAGGGCGAGACTCTGTGGTGTCTGTGCCACATGTGAAGGATCAGACAGAAGTTGGTGGATAATTGGCTGGGCTGCCCAGTGGAAGCAAGTCATGTCTGTCCAGTGTAACTCATTACATTACCTCTTATGGAGTTCATCCAGCCTCTTTGTCATATAAAGTGCCATTCAGTTTAGGCAGAGAACATGATCTGGAGTGGTAAAGCCTAAAGACGTTCCCATGTGGCACACTTTTAATGAGTGATTACGACTCTTTGGCTGTCCTTAATGATGAGGTTCACATTGAACGCAACGTACAAGAACTTTCTTTTACTTTTGTCACAGTGAGTGAACCTTCCGGTCTTCTAGGAACCAGCATCCTTTTGACTTCCACACTACTACCAATCTAACAATGAAATATGAATGTAATATGAATTCCCAAATGAAATTAACATCAAGGATGACATAATAATAATAATAATAATAATAATAATAATAATAATAATAACACTTTACAATAAAAGTACATGAACTATCATGCACTAATACCTGAAATAATACTTACTTAAATATAAACGAATGAGTTAAGGCATGTACTAATCACAAACGAATGAAGAGCTAACCTTAACTATGACATGAGTCTTATGAATTCATGTGTGAATAACGACCACCTTAAGTACGTTTGTTAGTTAATGTATTAAACGTGCATAATTTCACATTGTTTCCATAATGTGCCCTGTGCAGCTGCGTACACAAACGTCACTGGATGGCACGGAGATGAAATGATTGGTGTTTATTATTAGTGTGTTTCTCTACCTTCAAATAAGGAGAATCAACATAAATTATGAAAGTAATCCAGCACTATGCAATGATGTTTGTGTACATAGCTAAATATGGCAAATTATATACAGCAATAAACAATATGAAATTATGCACATTTAATTCATATTCTTTCTTATAGAGATGTTTGGTTTAGTTTACCACTATGTCTTAATTAATATATTAACAACAAACATGTACTAACATGTACTTAAGGTGGTCGTTATTCACGCATGAATTCATAAGAGTCATGTCGTAGTTAAGGTTCATTCTTCATTAGTTCATGATTAGTACATGCCTTAACTCATTATTAGTTCATATTTAAGTAAGTATAAATTCGGGTATTAGTAATGTTAATAATAATAATAATAATAATAATTAGTTTGAAAAGCAAGATATGTCTGATTAAGAGAACAACCTGAACTTGGGCATTTACTGGCACAATTAAATATTTTTTAATTCAATCAAATCTTCAGTAACCACTTCATCCTGGCGAGGGTCATGGTGGATCTGGAGCGAGAATCCACCCTGAATGAAACACTAAAGAAATCTGTATATTTGACGAAAAGTGTGTGAACATTTGACCATCACACCCACATGTTCTTTTTAAAACATTCCAGATGTCATCCCCATTCGCTGTTATAATAAGCTCCACTCTTCTGGGAAGGCTTTCCACTAGATTTTGGAGCGTGACTGTGGGGATTTGTGATCATTCAGCTACAAGAGCATTAGTGAGATCAGGTACTGATGTTGGGAGGTGTGGTGTTCAGTGGGGTTGACGTCAGGGTTGTGCAGGCCACTCAAGTCCTTCCACTCCAACCTTCACACAGCATGTCTTCATGGAGCTCACTTTGTATACAGGGACGTTGTGATGCTGGAACAGGTTTGAGTCTCTTAGTTCCAGTGAAGGGAAATTGTAATGCTACACCACACAAAGACATTCTATACAACTGTGTGCTTTCAAATTTGTAGTAACAGTTTGGGGAAGAACCACACATGGGTGTGATGGTCAGGTGTCCATAAACCTTTCATGGAGGAAAAGACATGTGAACTCAGGGGGCCATAATCAATTGAGTTGAGTTAAGTGTGCATAGAGAGGGTTTAATACCAAACTTGTTCTCACTGGTATTCGGAGCTCGGATGTACGTGCTGTTCAGAGAGTTGTGTGAGATTTGTGCACATGGGTCGGACCTCGGTAGTAAGACAGACGTGTATCAGTTATGTGTGAGTCTGACCATGGACTTAAGACCTTTTTTTCGTTTGTTTGTTTTTGACATATGGTGTTCAGAGAAAGTGCACATACTAGTTTAGCAATATGGTTTGTAGAAAACAGCAGACGAGTTTCAGTGGTCACAGTTCAAATGCACATTCATTCAAATGAATGACAACTGAGAGTACTTGTATTTAAAAATCCGACACTCCTAGAGGAAAAAATGTTTCATCTAGCATCATTCTTATACTGCTTATGCTGTACCATCATCTAGTGTGAAGCGAGAAAGCCCTGAGGTGTTAAAACAGCCTGACAATTATAATAGCCTCTGTAATCCTCGCTCTTTGCCAGATTGGGAAACACTGACGAGCTGTAATTAGAGTTTCCTGTTCTCATGAAACATGTGGTGGCTTCACAGCCCAGAGGTGTCTAGTAACATGCCGCAGTTGCTGGAATAACTTTTTGAATTGTCACATCCAGGGATCCCACCTCCTGGAATAGTCTCCGGATAGGTCATGACCCGGACCAGGATAAAGCAATTACTCAGCATGAATGAATTAATGCCTTTTTCAATAAATTGTGCATGTAGGTGTAGTGTTAATGCTGGTTACTTTTTACTCTTATTCCAGTAAATCCATGAAGACAAAAAATATACTTTTTATTTATTGCATTCAGTGTTTTTACTCGTTAAATTTTCCCATTATTTGTCCTTTTATTTCACCAACATTTCACTGGATCTTCAGCTCATTTCATTTCACTAAGAAGTCTCTTTGATTCTACGCTTGATGAAGTTTCACCCTGCATCACTCCATTGTTTACAAATCAATGCTATGCCTACTTTGTGCACTGAAAAACATCACTAATGATGAGATAATATTAGACATTCTAGTACACATAGATTAATGTTAAAGCTACAGTAAAGTATCAGTAATACATACTGTACAGTATGTTGGCAGGTAAATGTAGCGTAAATCTCATCCTGTGTTATTGATTAGGGCTTTTTTATTGTTTGTTTTTCAAAATACTGTATGTTTATACTCTTACTCTAGTATTTAACTAAATAAGTATTTGTACTTTTTTTAAGGTGATCATACTGAATATTTACTTGAACAAATACTTTTAAGCGAATAGTACTTTTACAATAATAATATGTTTAAAGTGACAGTACCGTTACTTGAGTAATTATATTTTAAAGTGACAGTAATTTAACTTGAGTAATTATATTTTAAACTGACAGTTCCCTTTACTTGAGTAATTATATTTTACAGTGACAGTTCCCTTTACTTGAGTAATTATATTTTA
>JANDJT010000092.1:6149524-6163955 GCA_024331685.1 Stegophilus panzeri | reverse complement strand
TCTATCTTTCTATCTATCTATCCATCTAGCTATCATATCCATCAATCAATCTATCCATCTATCTATCTATCTATCTATCACATGGCACCCCTGGATCTGACAGGGTTCTGGGTCTTACTCAAGGACCTAACAGCGGCTGTGCAGTCATACCTGGATTCAAACCCAAGACCTTGTTAAGATCCCAAAGCTCTACCCACTAAGCTATGCTGTTCCCAATATACAATATATTGTACAATATCTTACTCAGGAAGTGTGCTATATCTCTCAGATACCTCACTGTAATCTTCTTTTTAATATTCCATTAGCCTTCTTGATATTATAGTTTTGCTTCTACTTTTTTACTTCTATTTACTTCTAAAAAGTACAAATGGTAAAGAGAACTACCTGCAGTACAAAGCATAACCTTGTATGTTCATCGACCCCACTCTACAAATACAAAAAACAGTAATCACTACCACTACACCCACTAACCCCTGACTACATTACAAGTATGATTTCTCTTCTGAATGATCACACATGACACTCTTGGAATATAATATTTTTATAATACGTTAACATTAAAGAATAACCTCCAATATTAAATATCACTATGCGTTTACTATGTTCCTGGAACAGGAAGGATGACCTGGCCAGTGTCCACCCACACATCTGTTGTGTTTACATATGCACAAAAAAAAAAATTTAAAAATCCTGTCGTCGTCGAACCGAGACCACTTGGAACTTGGGGTTACATTTCCTCATTCTGATGTTTGATGTGAACATTACCTGAACCTCTTGGCCTGTATCTGCCTAAGATTTCATGCATTGAGCTATATCCTTGCATGTATGCGGTGTATCGTGTAAATAAAAGCCAATATTATTAGTTCACCCTACATACCTGAACAGCAGCCTCTGGCCTGGCTCTTTCCTGATGATGTTCAGTTTGTAATAGTGTCTTAGTGCTCTCGACATTTTCTCATATGTCATATTGGTCCTGTTCTGTAAAGCACAGCACAGAAGACAAGGTTTCAAAACACACTCTTGCACTCCTGAAAACAAATGCATCATATTTTCAAAAAGCATGGTTCATATAATACACAATTAATAAAGCAATGTTGCTAAGATGATTACGCTCAGCCTTCAGTCACTGATTATTACCTCTGGTTTGGTTTGTTCTCTACAAGGTAAACTACACAGTTTTAAAAAAAAAAAAAAAAATCTTGCAGCCTATATTAAAAGGAACACAATATAACTGGGAATAATTTTTGGTGGTATCATCTATAGACTTCACTACTAAAAAGTAATGTTAACAGCATTATTATTTTAGATGGTCCCATTATCAGTCTGTACAGGATTTCTCAATGTGTTTTTGTGATCGTTGCGGCCAAAAATGCTCGATTTTGCGGCGGATTGTTTCAAATTGTTTCGCGATGTGATGTGCGGAGTTTTTCGTGCTTTTTTTTTGGCGGAAAACTACTTGAATCGGAGAAATTGTTTTGCACGGCCTTCGGCAGTGATGTTTGATGGTAAATGAGACCTTTTAGCCGTACTCATGTTCGACGCACGCGAATCGGAGAGGGCTTTCACTGAAAGCGCGTTGTGATGACATCAAATGACGCGTCTTGGCCCAAATCTGCGGAAAATCTGAATTTCATCTGTAATTTAGAAAAATTGCACGCTCCTGTGAACATTCCAGAGATTCCTTGATTTTGCTTTAATTTCTGTGAACACAAAAAAAATCACAAAATCCTGGAGGGACTGCATTATGGTACATAATAGGTTTATGTCCTCAATCCTATTAGACAAAATCCATGTGCATGAAAACACCTTATGGTTTCCCCACAGTCTAGCCAGGCCATTGGGGTCGATGATTCTGAACACTTTGGTGTCACGGTCCTCCCAGCGGATGTAGTTCTCGTAGCGGCTGTCCGAAAGGAGCTGATACACATAGTCCCACAGCAGTCTGCAATCTAAACAAAAAAGTAAAGATCATTAATAACATCAATTAAAGAAAGATCATTTAACCTGGAAGGAATGCTGTGTAATCACACCCTGTTAATGCAACCGAATACCGCATTTAACCTCGGTTACTTATTATTTACCACTCCGGCCACAAGGTGGCCTAAATGAGTCAATAACTATACATTCACTGCACAACTGTTCTATATGAAGTATGCGTCTAGACTAAATCTGCATTAAACTGTATCATTCGCTTTAATCCTCTGGCAGAAAACAGGCCATATAGTTACTTGTAGTGTCTCTTAAAATTGTGGTGTCTCATTACAAATAAGCTTGTGTGATCATGATTTTCAATGTAATAGTCAAAAAACAACAACAAAAAAACAACAACCACGCATTATCTAAAAGCCATTCATTAGCTTTGTTCAATGTCATTAAGCAACTATTTTACTCATAGATGACCATGGATTCCACAGTCATTTCCACTTTATTATTCTTTCTATAACATTCTTTGGTAGATCGACTTGTGTGCTTAGGGTCGTTGTCTTGCTGCATGACCCACTTTCTCTTGGGATTCAGTTTATGGACAGAGGTCCTGACTTTTTTTTTTTTTTTTTTTTTTTTAAAAAGAATTCGCTGGTACAATTCAGAATTCATTGTTTCATCAGTGATATGGCGAGTCATACCGGCCCAGATGCAGCAAAACAGGCCCAAACCATGATACTACCACCACCATGTTTCATAGATGTGATAAGGTTCATATGCTGCAATGCAGTGTTTTCCTTTCTCCAAACATAATGCTTCTCATTTAAACCAAAAAGTTATATTTTGGTCTCATCTGTCCACAAAATATTGTTCCAATAGCCTTCTGGCTTGTCCACGTGATCTTTAGTAAACTGCAGACGGGCAGCAATGTTCTTTTTGGAGAGCAGTGGCTTTCTCCTTCCAACCGTGCCATGCACACCATTGTTGTTCAGTGTTCTCCTGATGGTGGACCCATGAACATTAGCCAATGTGAGAGAGGCCTTTAACTGCTTAGAAGTTACCCTGGGTTCCTTTGTGACCTCGCAGACTATTACACGTCTTGTAACAACGGTCTTAAATTCCCTCCATTTATACACAATCTGCGTGACTGTGGATTGGTGGAGTCCAAACTCTTTAGAGATGGTTTTGTAAACTTTTCCCACCTGATGAGCGTCAACAACTCTTTCAGTCCTCAGAAATCTCCTTTGTTCGTGCCATGATACACTTCCACAAACACGTGTTGTGAGGATCAGACTTTGATAGATGCCGGTTCTTTAAATAAAACAGGGCGTTCACTCACACTTGATTGTCATCGCATTGACTGAAAACACCTGACTCTAATTTCACCTTCAAATTAACTGTTAAACATAGAGGTTCACATACTTTTGCCACTCACAGATATGTCATATTGGATCATTTTCCTCAATAAATAAATGACCAAGTATAATATTTGTGTCTCATTTGTTTAATTGGGTTCTCTTTGTCTACTTTTAGAACTTGTGTGAAAATCTAATGATGTTTAAAGTTATATTTATGCAGATAAATAGAAAATTCACAAACTTTCAAGCACCAGTGTAGATCCAGCTCAACCTCCTCAACAGATGAATGTTTGTCATTTTCCTCCCACAGTTATTAGTCACTTCTCATTAACAAGATGCTTTCAGTAATAAAGTAGAAACAGGATGCTCTTACCAGCAATGCGTCCAATAGGCACACCCTGCTCCTCAGGAGGCGACACGGGCATAAGGATCTGGTTCCTATAGCGGACATCTTCCTGCTGGTGTGATTGCTGTTGCACTGCCAGGCTCAGTACGTGGTGAGGAGGAGCATGATGAGGATTGTGGTGGTGATTATGATGATGATGATTATGATGGCTCTTCCCCTCACGCCCATTCTCTTGGCCTGGTGTCCGGCCTTGTCTGAACTCGCCGGGTACCCCTGCCCTTCCAGGACTGAGCAGCAGCGGATGCATGATGGCACTGGGCATTAGCTGGATGACCCGAGGAGGCACCACCTCCTCCTGGCACGGGCTGGCTGGACGCTGGACGTGGTGACCATTTGGGGCCGCGGGCGACACGGACAGTGGGTATAGGTCCTCGGGGAGGTGGTTGTTGCTGTCGGGCAACTGGGAGGGCACTGGTTGGACATCGGCTGAGGCAAGGTGGACATGTGCGGCATTGGCAGGTGAACGGCGAGGAGAGCGCGAGCGATGACGGAGCTCGATGGTGGGAGGTTGGAGCGGATGGATATCTGTGCTTCGTGGGGTTCTTAGTACCGTTTCTAACACAAGGAGAAAGATGAGGACAGGTAGAGGGGACAGATAGGAAGAGAATTATTATTATTATTATTATTGCTGCATATTCTTTGTCTATTTTCATACTTCAGTAGAGAACACATTCAACATTTACTCCAGCAGAGGGCCCCAGAAGCATGTTTCCCCCCCCCGCTGCATGGGATGAAAGCCATTTTATTAAACAAAATGATAGACTTTAAAATGTTGAAAGTAAGGCTGACATTCAAAGGAGAACGCCATGCAAGCACTGGCTCCTGTGTAAGCACACTACACCATGGAAAATTTACATGAGGGTATTTGTGTATGCAACACTGCATAAGCATGAAAGTTGAGCGCAGCCGGAAGAAGAGTGCAACGCTCTCGGTCTCAAGGACGTATTCATTAAATTGGAACACCTGCAACACATTCAATTTAATCTTCAACTCGGAGCCAACAATACGTGGCAGCTTTTCATCTGGCTTTTGAATAAAACATTCAGGCTTGCAACCTCATGGCATTAAACATGCTATTTAAACAGAAGTGTATTTCCTTGTACGACAGGTTTTTCTGTCAACATTCCCAACTGCCACTTCCTCCCTGTCCACCTGTTGATTCAAGGTACAGCCTTGTTCTCGAATCATTGTCTCAGCCACAGAGAGTCAATCAGTGAACAGGGAAATGAGCACGTTGTTTATTTAGGACTTGGGTTACATTTCCTTGAAAACCTGCTTTACCAATTTTACTCCTTTCATTTATTTATTTATTTTTTAAACTAGTATGGATTACACCCATGTTTTACAGCGTACTACACAGAAGGTGGATACTATAATTAACATAATTAGCTCAGGGTGGATGAATACTCGATCTTAACAACGCCCGATTACAACCTTTTATACCACGGCACTGTTGAATTCTCAAACCTGGAGGAAGGTGTGGATTCGTTTTCTGTAACAGCACGGCCCTGAGAATTGTCCCCGGATGCAATTGAAAAGATTTCGCTCGAATACGGAGTCGTTTCTATAGCAACCGCTTATTCTTTCGGGGGGGGGAGTGGGGGGAGGACTTGGTATGGTGGGAGACTCTGCGTAATCTTTGGCTAAAACTAAAATTATGATGTGTGACGTTACTTAAAGAAATACATGTGATCATTGGCCTCATGAAGTTTTCTGGTTGGATACGTCTATGGAACATTTATGGAAGGAGTCTCCGGAGTCCAGTGCTTTGTAACGATCAGTAAAACGTTCCACTGTGGGAAAGAACGTAGTAGCAGGAACTAACTTGTCGTGAGAATGTACCACAAACATTAAACATAACTATAAATGGTGATGTGTCGATCATTAATATATAAAAAATTTTAATTATTAGCAAATCATACAACATTTTATATATATATATATATATATATATATATATATATATATTCTCCCTACATGATCCTGCGTATGTAGTGTACTATTCCGCACTTATTAGTCTACTCCAGTTGTAGATTTATTACTTTGGTTTCATACTTTATGTATACCTGCTAGTCCTGTGTGTACACTAGGCCTGCATTTTTCACCACGATCGTGAGGACAAGGCATGATGTGTTATAATGTAGAGGGACATCATGTAGATATCGTGTAGATGGATTGGAGGATAATAAAACCATCGGCCATTGGTGGAGTGCCCCATCTGTTCCTTAAAACACACACACACTCACCCTCAAGTTTAAGGTGTTGCACTGCTGCGTCAGGCAAAGAGTGAAAGGAGTTTCCAGGGTAATATGTGTTTGGGAAAGATGAGTGGGGCTTCCTCTGCTTCAGGATATGTTGCAAGAGCTCGTAAAGAACATCTCCTGGAACACACACACACACACATACACACCAGCAAAAAAAGACAAAAAAGGTCAATGATTAATCTCTCAAGGCTTTTGGTACAATAAATACGACCCAGTTTTCTACTTACTATATACACACCATAAAGCATGAGAATGTAATCTGAAATAAAAATGGCGCAACGTTGCTTTAAGCGACGTCAAAATGGAGATCACAAAATTAGTTCCAACGGCACATGCCCATGTTTACACACACTACAAGATGGTAAAATGGACTCGCTTTATTCAAAGAAAACTGTTTTAGACATTGTTTTGGTTAACTACTGAAGGCCAGTTCATTTTATTTGTGTTGTATAGCAAAGGCATTTGAGTTTGAGATCAAAGGATGGATACGAGACGAGAGTTTCAGCTTTTATTTCCTGGTATTTACATCTAAATGTGTTTAACAAACATAAAACAGAGAACCTTTTGTATCAGTCCATGCAATTTGTAGGTGAGCAAAAGTATAGGAACAGATCAGTCTTGCAGTATATGAAAGTAAATAACGCTTAATATATGGTTGCATGTCCCTCGCTTGCAATAACTTGCATCAAGCCTGCGACTCACTGACATCACCAAACTGTTGGTTTCTTCTTTTGTGATGCGTTTCCAGGCTTTTACTGCGAGCTTCAAATTGTTGTATTGGCAATACCCAAATTTTGCACAATGTCTGATTGATTTTCCCTCTTTTCTCAGCTTCAGAACGGCTTAGGGAATTACCCACTGCTCGGGGAAGGGTTCCGGGTCCGCAAAGAAATATAAACATGGCACGTTTCTCAAGGAGATAATCGCTCGGCATTTTGAGGAAGATATTGTATAAATGTGCTTGCTAGCGTTAAGTCATTACAAGTTCTGTCGAACGTCATTCGAGTTGCACCTATCTGTTGAGTCATGAGCCAATCGCACAATGTATCTGTTTCATAACTCTCTCAACATTTTGAAAAACATTTTTAAAAGGAGAACCGTTTCTGTGATTCTGTCCGGCTTGTTAAAATGTCGGTTTTTAATAAATCAGTCACAAATTCTTTGTTAGCTGGTAGATGATCCTGCTAACCACTACCAAGTCAGCAAGTCTGTTTCACGAGAAGTGAGAAAAGAAAGTGTTGGTGGCTAACAGACTGCACAAACCCAAGCTTCCACATCCCACACCAATTTTACTGTCAACTAGCTGCGAGTGTTTATGCCTGGTCACTCTCAAAACACTCTCAAACAAAAGCTACCTTACGGTACTTCAAGGGGATGGTGAGGGAGGAGAGGGGGTGGTGTCAGTGAGTCAGTCAGGTCAGTTACAGTTTAACTCCATTGGATTATAACAATAACAATAATACTACCACCTGGATGTTTTCCAATAAACTAACTTTCAATATCAATGAGCCTAATTGCCGCTAATAACAACAACAATTTGCTAAAGGCCAACGTTATTTGTGCAACAATTAATAAAATGATACCAACTTTATTTAAACAGCACCTTTTAAAAATGTAAAATCCAGCTCTAAGTGCTTTACCGCATGTGCGACAAAGAGCAAGGACAATTAAAGGCGCAAAAGTCGATTTCTTTTAACTTGCACAAATAACCTGAAAGATATTTAGAACAAAATAAAGCCTTGGCCTTTTCAAAAGTGTATTAAAAGTCCCCATGAATTCAAAATGTAAGTTTTGTGGCTTTTAGTATGAATATGTAAGCATTAAATGTTATCTATAAGCTAGTGTGCTCCAGAACAATGACTCAATTCGCATTTAGAAGATATATGCATTCAAAATGTACCACCGATACGGATCAACAATTTTGATGACATCATCCTGCACTTCAGCTTCTCATCGGATTTTCTGTCCAATCAAATGCGCTCTAGAATCTGTAGTGTCCTGCCCCCAAGTTCCTGAAGTTGCTGTTGTTGAGTGAGAGAAATCATATCAGCGAGCATGGGTCGTAAATGTGTCTGTTCGAAAGCGCGCGTTTTGTTCAGTTTTCAAGCTGTAAGTTGGTTAAGAAGGAAATGGCTTGAATTCATTCGCCTCCACGGTACTAGCTGTCAAGTACGGCTTAGCTCGGGCTTTGAGGTAAGCTAAACGCTATTTGCTATTTTAAAAAAGAGGAGGAGCCACCCAATATGCCCTGCCCTGACTTCCTGTTTCAGTGGAAATTATATTAACACATTGGATAACGCTGCACATTTCAAGGTGCTTCAACGGGGACTTTAAGTCTAGTTCTGGCCTAGAATTTTTGTGTGTGTTTGGATAGGCCGGTCATTTTATCGGACACTCTACGGGCCATCGTAGATCATGGGGGCGCAGCTTCGTGAACATGGGTGGGAACGGGGAAGTGGGCTCTAAGAGTAAATTTAAAAAAAATAAATAATCATTCAAATGTCGAACCCAACTAAAATGTTAGAGACCTAAATTTTTTTTTTAGGTGAAAAAAGAAAATAATGTACCTTTAAAAGAAAATAAACAATCCTGAAAACAAATAGGTATGCCTTAAACAAAATCCATGTAATACAAAAGCAAGTAAAAGCAGAGTGTCCTCCAACACAGCGTCTCTCAATACTGGCCCTGGATATTTTGGTGTTTTCCCTCCTCTAACTTCAGGCTTGTTAATTGGCTGAGGAGTTAAATGGGGTGAGAAGGGAGCAGGGCAGTGGTAATCCAGGAGCAGGATTGAGAAACACTTCTCCAACATGATGAAAATTACTACTTGTTGACATGAAGGCTTCCATGACCTCTGTTTATCATTTTAGGGTCGGCGGAAAGAAAAAAAAAAAAGAAAAAGACAAAGTCTCATCTGTGGAACTTCCTCCTTCACGGTGCCTTATGAAAATGTGTATTTTGAGCCGCTTCCAGCAACTTCAAGGAAATGCTTCTCATAAAGGAAGTCAGCATATGCAACACACACACACACACACACACACACACACACACACACACACACACACAAACAAAGAAAGATACCTTTCAGTTCTCTGTTTCTGGTCAGCATGTTGCTGGAAGGGAAATTCCTAGTTCTACCAGGTGACAGTTGTGGCTAGATTAACACTTCCTTGTCAACGTTTACCCAATTCTTAACTTCCTCTCACACGCTATGCAGACAGAAAACTCGGGCTTCAACCACTAGTGCTTTCTATTGTGTCTTTAATGCGGCGCTCTGTTAATAATGTTTCTGTTACGTGTGCAGTAATAGTTGAAAGATTACAACAAGATTGTCAATCTTACTCACTGACACCCCTGTGAGAGATGTGTCAGGAAATGGTTGTGCTTTCTGCTCACTGAGGTGGCATGTATGTATGTATGTATGTATGTATGTATGTATGTATGTATGTATGTCCAGTGTCACCTGAGTGGGGTGAACGGTAGCGGAAGTCCTCCTTGGTGAGCAGTAGGAGGGCTTTACCGTTCATCTGGAAACTTCCGCTGGAGATGGGTCGGAGAGCGAACTCTCGCTCAGCCCAGCGCAGCCACTGAACTACATCCTCTCTGCTCCAGAACACAGGCTGCAGACCTGAACACGGTGACACGGGACGACAGGAGAGACACAAAAGTTTTAAATGACCTACTACCGACGGCAAAAAAACTAAACAAAGCAATCAAACAAACAACAAGCAGCATGTGCTTGATTAACATGTGTAGATTGAAAGACAGATACACAGACAGAGACTTGCCACACAGGCAGACAGGAAGCCGGAGAGACCGTGACAAACAGGTGAAACTGCATAGTAAATAAAACCGTAGGTGATCGAAATAAAGGGAAGAGTACGTTTTTGTCAGTTCACAAGCACGGCAATTTCTGAACACAGCTTCTATCTCTTAAAGTGTAGAAAATGTCTGGACAACTCAAACACTACGTTCTTTACTTTCGAATGTAACCTGTATTCATGTAGCTTTTCTGTTTTTCTCAGCATTCAACTGATTAAAAAGAGGGGAGCAGATTTGTGTTTTTACGTGCCAAAGATAGGTAACGTATAACCAATAAACATTAAATCAGACTCCGACTACTATTTTTTTTAAAAATAAATAAATAAATAAAAAAAAAACCAATTACTATTTAACCTCCTTTTATTATTTGCCTTACTTTTATTAGCGTGTTACAACAATAAAAAAATAAAAAATAAAAAAAAAAAAAACCACATTTTTATTATTATGTACTTTTATATCTTGTATGATTTTCTTCTTTCGGACACTGCTGTTATTTATTGCATTATTATCTGCCATCTTATTTTGACTACTGGTTTTTTTTTCCCCCCCTCAGTAAAGCAATCTGAGCTGCATTTATAACTACATAAATATTATTATTATATATAAATTTATTTTTTTTTAAAAATCTAAGTCCTGGCTTGTTATGCCTGAAATCACCTCAGTCTCAAACTGGGACATGAGGGAAGTGTGTATTCACATGTAACTAAAAGTTACTGTAAAACATGCGGCACACCAGACAATGAGGTGCAGCTCTTTTATGACACTTTTATAATCAATAAGATCCTCTTTTTTTTTTTTTTTTTTTGTCTTCGGGGAATTACCAGGGCCGTTAGCTGGACTGTTAATCATCCGGGGCTGAGACCAGATTCTTCTCCATCGAACATTAAAAAAAAACACTTCTGAATAGACTGTTTCCATGCATTTTTTTCTTGCATGTGAGGGTTAATTGTTTAAAATGTGAAAACTGGACAAAAAGTTGGATTCGTCATAAAACTTGCCTCGAGTGTCATCACCGCTTGTACCAGGACTACCAGACCGAGAATATATCAAATTTTATGGCTATCTAATACAAGACTAGGCTAGTTTGTTGTCGCTAGCCAAGGGGACAATAAGCGATCATTGTATGGGTTTAGAGTGCCCTCTGTTATATGATATTACTTTGTTATATTTAACAAAGATTTGTCTTTTTTGGATAAACCTGTGTTTTGTTTGCAATTGTTTGATATCCATGAGAGCAGAGTATTTTTGTGAATTTTTGAACAAAAGATCAAAAGCTTAAATAATAAAGCTTAAACTATAAATACAAGTTGTTCACGGCCTTCTTTGCTCATATTTACCAAGGGTGCCAATATTTGTGGAGGGCACTGTAGCTGCTACAATGCCATGCAAAGTACATTAGCTGTCCTTATGCTCTGCTCAGATCATGGCATTTACACACCTTGTTTTCCTGATCAGCAGAAGATGTTAGTGTTTCAGTTTCAACCCCTTTATTAGCTAATATGTATATATACATATATTTAAAAAAAAAAAAAAAAAAAAAAAAGACACGAGTATCTCCATGTATTTTTCTGTAAACACTGATTGGTCTCCCCTCCGTTCACTGAAGATACAAAATCATAACACTGCTGTCTTCTTTTACTGACGTTCAGCTTCGTAGTGACGAACCGCTCCAAGTGGAGAATTATTCTGGCGTAAAAAAAAAAAATAATAATAATAATAATAATACATAAATAAATAAATAATGCAATAATAATCTTGCCCAGGCCAGGTTATGTCCCTGGGGGTAGAGGTGGACATTCAGGTGTATAGCATTTTAATATTTAGTTCCTCATTGGCAGCAGGCAAACAATTCACAGCCAATTACATCTACAACTCAAGTCACAATAAACGAGAGACCTTCTATTCTATTCAAACGGACACAAACAACCACATCAGTAATCTTGATGCGGTTAGAACAATATGCATAATTAATATTACACATCATGAAACCGATCAACTCGTGCCTATTGGAAAGCACTGGTACACATAGGAAAATATCTCCATCTTTTAGGTGTGTCTGTTTAACTGCATGAGCTAAAACGGCGCGATGTTTCGAGTTTACACAGAACGGTGCGAAAAACAAAAAGCATCCAGTCAGTTCTGTGGGTGTGAACGCCTTGCTGATGAGAGGAGAATGGGCAGGCGGGGTCGAGCTGACAGGAAGGCTACAATCTCTCAAATAAGAACTCTTTACAACTGTGGTGAGCAGAAAAGCATCTCAGAATGCAGAACATGTCAAACCTTGAGGCAGATGGGCTACAACAGCTGAAGACCTCCTGTCAGCCAAGAACAGGAATCTGAGGATATCGTGGGGACGGGCTCACTGAATCTGGACAGTTTGGAAAAGATTGGGAAAAGGCCAGATGACCATTTTCCAATCTAAAAAGGTTTGACGTGTTGATGCTTTTCTGCTCACCATGGCTGTAAAGAGTGGTGTAAAGTCATGATGATGAGGAGGATGATGATGATGTTCCTACACATGTAGGAACACATGTCCCTACTAACGTAGCCTGTGAGCGTATGCTGCTATGTCATGTCCATGTTTAATACGTTTCATAAAAAAGTGTAAAATGGTGAAAGTGGCATCACAGCAAGCGCACGGTCACGAGCTGCCACCACTTGAGCGCTGCACATCCACACATGCTTTACTGATGCTGTTTTAGAGAACATGCTGAAGGCTTGTCGGGTGGTTGTTAGGGGCTCCCCCCCCCGTACGTTTTTCAATAAGCGGGGAAACATCTGCTTCTAAAACATCTGAATTAACGCATAATCCAGAATTCTCAAAAGAAAGATGGCTATTAAAAGTCTGCATTCACAAACTAGAGATTCTGCTACATACCTCGAGTACCTTGTATTAGATTTTTTTTTTTTTTTTTAAAAAAGGTATGCAGAGTATAGTCAAGCACCAACTGCCACGCTACTTCTCCTCATAATCCACACATAACTGTCTGAATCAGTCACTCCCTAATATTTCCCCGATCTAATTATGGCCATCGCAGCTGCTGTTGAAGACAGTTTTGCATGTGTAGCTGCAAGTAAACCGCTCTTGTCTGAAGTAGGTTACCTATGAGAAGCGAATTTCCAAGAGTTCAATGATAACGTCGCAGTGATATAAAATAAATACATCAGATTCTCAACAGTGTCAACGCTCTGACTCTGAAGAGTCTTGCTCCTTCAAAAGCACGACGGTATGAGCAGAGAGACGAAGGAAATGTGGATGTCAGAATGACCACGGTGATGTCTCGAGCGCATATTATGCGGCACGCAGCTGCGAGCGTGTTTGTACGAGCGTCTCCAGACACTGAGCGACGAAATCACAGGTCATGTGGGGAGGTTCAATTCGTCAGTGCATCTGCACACAGCCCCGAGAGAGACTGTTAACCATGGGAGGAAGGAGAAGAAAACACAATCTTAACTTCCCACAACACGCTCGAACAGGAAGTCCTACCTCCTCTTCCCCTGCCACAGAACAAACCCCCACCGTGCAGGCTCCGTTTCGGAAGAGGAAGCCCCCCTGCAGTCAAGCTGGGTGATGCAGACGGCTTTATCAACACTCAGCAGCAATAGGGAGAAGACGTAAACGGACAGGAATAAGGACAGAGAGAGCGCTTCACCCATAAACTCCGGAAGAGGCAAAAAAACATGTTACAAATTCTCTCTCTCTCTTTTTTTTTTTTTTTTTTTGTTTCTGCACTGTCTTATGGCATCGCTGTTGCTGTGTGGAATCATGGGAGCTCCGGAAACAGCGCCTTCTTGACTTGTGTTGCCCGGGCAACCTGCAGGCACCAAGGATGAATGGAGGAGAGGGAAGGAGATGAGATCACCACTATCTAGTTTCACTGTTGCTCTCGCAACTCCCACTCATACCCACAATTCAGACACCACATTGTGTGATGCGTGCATTTTCTGCGCATGCTGGAGGGGCTGGATCTCCCCCCCGCCACAAAATCAATCAACCAGCCGTTATTGTTGATTGCAGTCGATTTCCATGAATAACAATTACAACAAAATCATTAAGAAATGAGCAAAAACTGAGGATTGTCGTCAGGACGTTCGACGGCATAAGAGTATACAGTACTGTGTAAAAGTTTTATTGACATGCAAAAGAAATGCTGGAGAGCAAAACATCCTCAGGGGCTGAGGATAATGGTTTTTTTTTTTGCCTACAAAAGAAAAATTATGAAATGAAATGTTTCTACATTAAAAGATATATATTAATGAGCAGTGAACAGTAATAAATGAAACAAAGTCAACATTTGGGGCAGTGGTAGCTCAGTGGTTAAGACATTGGGCTATTGATCAGAAGGTCAGGAGTTCAAAACCCTTGCACTACCATGCTGCCACTGTTGGGCCCTTGGGCAAGGCCCTTAACCCTCAACTGCATACATTAAATAAATGAGATATATGAGAGAGAGAGAGAGAGAAGAGATATACACACACACACACACACACACACAGTAGCAAGAAAAAGTACGTGAACCTTTTGGAATTCCATGGTTTTCTGCATAAATTTGTCATAAAATGTGATCTGATCTTCATCTCAGTCAGGGGTATTGACAAATATAATGTGTCTAAAATAATAACGCAAAATAAATTCTGATCCCTCATGTCTTTATTGA
>JANDJT010000092.1:6121445-6135415 GCA_024331685.1 Stegophilus panzeri | reverse complement strand
CATGACTTGAGTCCCCTTAGAGCCATGAGTCACTCCAAGTTCTTCTGACTGATCACCTTTATCCTATGATGAAACATTTCTATCCTGATGGGAGTGGGGAGTGCTCTCTTCCAGGATGATAAAAATCACTCCCCACTCACATTGGATTAGGACTTACTTGTCTAAGGTTTGGAGAGTATTTAAAAAAAAAAATAAATAAATTAAAAAAAAAAGATGTAAATCAACACAGATTTCAAATCAACTGAAGACCTATGGGAGATTTATGATTGAGGAGTAACGAGTTAAAAATCATCATCAAAACACCAACTGAGAGTATATCTTGTGGAAGAACGGGGTTTGTTTCTTCTGTGCAGTTTAGAGGTCGACTGATCGATGGGTTTTGCTGATTGTTCTGCACCGAATTATCGTTTATCTGCGAAAATCCACACCGATAGTTTTTCCCGCTTGCGTCCGTTGTGAGAGCGGCCGACTCGAGTCTGCTGTCGTTACACAGTGCGAGACCGGTCTCTAGAAGCTAAATCATTTTTGTTGTGTTATTTGAAGTGTTTTTTGGTGCATTTTGGATGTCTCTATGTTTATTTGTTATTTGGAGTGCTACTTTTGGGTTCAGTTTGGATGTATATCTTTTATTTACTTTAATACTTACTAATAATTAATATATGTTAATATTTATATATTTATTTCATTTGAAAATAGTACAGTAGATTTTCATGCTACAGTCAGTACTGGTTATTTGTGTAATAACGTTCAGCGATATATTTCACTTTGAGTGTTAAGTTTTTCCATTCAGTATAATTTTTTTAAACTAAATCGGTTGATTAATCGGTTATCAGGTGTTATTAAGACACTTTATAATGTAAACGTACACTGTAAACCTGTATATAATTATCATCTTTAAGTACTACTTCTATTTCCTGAAACGTCCTACGGAACATACTATAAACATAGACATTAATAACCTGTGTGTACCTTGTTATCTTATGACCTCCATGGCCAATGACATGATCGTTCTACAGACCTGATTCGAATCACTGATACCAACCAGCAATATACAATCCCGCTTCGCTACACTCGTTCACGTCATCGACAAGACTTTGATTACGCTGGAAACGTTTGGGATCTAAAAAAAAATAAAGCGGCGTGCATCATGAATGTCTACGAGTTCCACGTCTCGCGCAGGCAGGTGACGGAGGGCGCGTTCAGAGGCAACTCTGTGCAAATGAAAGCATGCAAAATCACAACCGATAAAACCACTTTTCCGGGGAGGCAATTTGACTGTCACTTGATGCGATGTGCTGCTCTGATCAAGAAAGAAAAAGAAACGTACGCCGTTCTGAAACGTGAGAAACGCTTCTCAGTAGGTAATGGATCATCGAACATGTGTAGAATCGGTTGTGTTGTGCAAGGATACACTGTGCATGTTATGAACACCAGGGAAGCGTTACTAGGCAACATATTGCCACTAGTACTAATAGCACAACTGTAAGAATAACACATTGTTACGTTTTGGACTGAAAATGAGATCATCCTCCAAATATAAAGTCAATGTTTTTGTTTTAACCAATCGAAGTGACCCGACATCTGACATGCAGCTATGTCAAACTTGACACTCTATAATATATAGCGCATTCAACGTAATAAGGAAGAAAATCAACGTCTATATGATGTGTTAAACTTCATATCTTGAGGTAAGTTCAAGGTTCAGGTGTTCCTCAACAAGTGCCACTACTACTTTACAGAGCTATTCTGCTTGGTTTGGGTAGCTGATACACTTTTGGTGACCTTCCCAAACAAATCTAAAGTTATGACAAGACCAAAATAACACTTAACTGGTCTCAGCTTTGAGTAAAAAAAATTAAAAATGCCAGTGTGTTGTTATGTAGCTAACTCATGGAGGCACTGGAGTAATTTGACATACTACTTAAAGCCAAAAGCTTATTGTTAAAGTTCAAAGCAGAGCCAAATAACCCGAGTGACAAATGAAATTCTGGGCTAGAAATAGTCTAGTGTGTTTACTCAGGAACACGCTCGGTCAGCTATACTCATCACTGTGTTAAGCAGGCCTGGAAACTCTGTATTTATCCATTCGACAGTTGCTCAATAGTGATGGCGAGAGCTTGATTTGGTGTTATATATATATATATATATATAAATACATACACATATATAATATATATATTGTATATACATAATACAAAATATATATAATATATACACATATATACACACACACGCATACACATACATGCATACATACACATGTATGCGTGTGTATATACACGTGTATATATACACACACGTACACATATACACACGCATACATACACATACATTTTATATGTATATATTTATACATACATATATATATATACACACATACACACACACACACACACATGCATACATACATATATATAGCCTGTGTGTATGTATGTATGTGTAGCATGTGTAGTGTGTGTGTGTGTGTGTGTGTGTGTGTGTGTGTGTTGGGGGAAGCGGCTCTGCCGTACAAGCTACACGGATGGCGCAACGCTACACTGTTGCAACCCTTTTCTTAAGCTGAAATTGTCTAAATGAAAAGGAAATAAACCTATAAAGCCTACGAGATTTCCCATCAAAGCGTGTATAAATCTGAGCAGAAACACGAGAGCCACCAGCCAGCTACAGGTCACAGTGTGTTTTCCTGCCTCACCGCGACAAATCCTCTCAGCAACAGATGATAGGGCAACAAAAAACAAAACAAGTAGTGTAGTGTTTATTCAACGCTACAACATGTCGCTCCCGGTTTCATTCTACACCTCTGAGCTGCTAGGATATAAGAAGAATTTATAAATACCTTAATGTTGAGTTGTAAAGGGGAGTCGGACATGTCTCGGTCGAATTCAGGAAGTTCTCCCGTTTCCACTTTTCCTTCCCCCTTGTTTTTCCGCGAAGCGAACCAGGCGGAAATGCGAGCATCCGACTTTGTTGTTTTGAATCGACGAGCAGAAGACGCTCTATAAACCCATCGCTCTCGACGAATATCCGTCAAACTTTTCAGCTTTATATTTATAATTGTTTGTTGTTGTTTTCCCCCCGCAGCGTTTCAGGCACTACATGTTGGTTAAGTGATGGTTAATACCTTCCTGGAAGAGTTGGCCGTCCGAGCCTCATTGATTTTAGTGTGTGTGTGTGTGTGTTTGTGTATGTGTATGTGTGTGTGTGTGTTATAGTGGCGAAGTGACGTGAATTCCTGGCATTTAAAGTGCGGCCCCCTTAAAGGGAAACTTACCTCTGGAACTGGCCAATCAGAATCAACGTGGTGGGCGTGGCTATAATCCCTCATCCTCTGTAAAAAGAGGAACTGGGATCAGCGTGTTGTTTTATTCAGCGCTGTTACTGGAACTCGTTGTAAACCACTCACTGATCCTTAATCAGTTTTGTTTGGTTCGGGTTTTTTTTTTGTTTTTTGTTTTTAAACACACAAAACGTACTCTTTTTCCTGGTGTGAAAGGAAGACAGGGCAAATTGCATGAAAGCATACTTATATTTATAGAGTCGTTCACAACCTTTTCATAAAGGTTGTGTAGGATGACCTTGAGATTACAGCCAACATTGGACAAATGATGTTTGGTGAGCTTTTCCTTCTAATGGAGGTGCATACAACCATACATGCCTTGTGCATTATTTACATTCAATCTGATTTGGTTAGAGTTCACTCCAATGGCTTTCCGGGTCATTTTATGTTTCCGTTCATTCGTTCATCCATGCATCTTCAGGGACCCGTCTGAAGGCAGTCCATTGCACAGCATCACAGACACCCATTTGTACAATCACACTTAGAGCTCACCAAGCCACCTGCTGCCATGTTGTTGGGAGGTGGGAGGCAACTGGTGGAAGTGCATGCAGACATGAGGAAAACATTCAAAACTCCACACAGAGACTAACCTGAGTTCAGGATTGAACCGAAGACCCTGTAGTTCCTGAAAGGAGTAGTTCCTGAGATATCAGTGGGGGGCATGATGGCTTAGTGGTTAACA
This sequence comes from Stegophilus panzeri, assembly GCA_024331685.1. NCBI lineage: Eukaryota > Metazoa > Chordata > Actinopteri > Siluriformes > Trichomycteridae > Stegophilus > Stegophilus panzeri. The sequence continues at coordinate 6,131,396 of JANDJT010000092.1, read as the reverse complement.
TGTTTGCCTCACACTTCTGGGGTTGGGGGTTCAAACCCTGCCTTGCATGTTCTCCCCATGCCTTGAGGGTTTCCGCCAGGTACTCTGGTTTCCTCCCCCAGTTCAAAGACATGCAGTGTAAGCTGATTGGCATTTTCCAAATTGTCCATAGTGCCTGTGATGAGTGTCTGCAGGGCCTGTGATGAGTTGCTACCCCGTCCAGGATGTCTCCCACCTTGTGGCCCAAGTTCTCCACGACCCTGTGTAGGATTAGCGGTATAGAAAATGGATGGATGAATTATCAGTCAAATGGTGGCCTGCACACACTGAAGATTTGTGTTCCTTTGCCTTTTTTTAATATGAACATCTAATTGGTCTGACATAGCATTGAAACCCAACAGGACTGAGTTTCCCAGAAGCATCGCAAACTTAAGATCACTTTAACATGGAGAGAGAGTGTTTAATGCCATTTAACGATGATCTTTGTGCTGCAATGCTTTTGGGAATCTCTGCCCGGTATGTTATTTCTTACCAAACATGCAAGACCAATATTTTCCATCATTTTAATGTCTGTGAGCTACTTTCCTGGTATAAAAAATAAAAAAAAAACGTTCCACACATGTATCCAATAATCTCTCACTTAACCTAGCTGATTTTAAATAGTCATGATCAAAGGTCAAAGTAATGAGAGGGAAATAGCTAGTAATCCTAAGAAATGTATCATATCCTCAATATTATTTTTGTATGCAGCTGCAGTCATTAACAGAGATCATATTATGGAGGCTTTTTCTATACCAAGCATTGGGTATGTGATTAATTAAAACACTGACTAATTAAAACATAATATATGTAGCATTTAGTACCTAACCTATTTTTCACCACAGGGATCCATTTTTTTTTTTTAAATTAATATAAAATGTGTTATTCATTGGGCCCCCTGCTGACCTTGAGGTTGGGTTTTTAATGTGCTGGTTAGAAAACAGAGTTAGCCATAGCAAATCATCATGCACATCAGGTAGCTTCTGTACACCGGACCCCCTGATTACATGCATGAGTCATGATTTTTAACAATTTTTCTACTTCAAATTACCCCTTGTCTCCTGATCAGTACATGGAAATGATCTAACTCTGGGCTCTCTTCATGCATTATCCTGTTCTCTCTTTTTTTTTTTTTTTTTTTTTTTTTGTCAGTAGAACTTTTGAAATTGAAACTCTAAAGGATAATAATAGATTTTGTGGTTTGTAGGCAGTGCTAGTTTGCATACTATCCCACAGTGTTAGCCAAGACTTGATTTGCATGTTATCATAAAGCACACACCTCATGCCGTTCATAAAGAAATTGTTTGTGATTTTCAGTACAACAACAGAGCACTTCTTTTCGGGACCCAAGCTTTTACAGAGGTGCTCCAATGATTGAAAGAAATGATCATGTGCAATTATTATTACACTAAAAATGATCATGGGCTGTAATAAATGCAATAAAGATAACAATAATAATAATAATAATAATAATAATAATAATACTATGAATGATAATGGAAAAACACCAACCAATGATCAACTCACCATAACTGTATGTAATATTAAGATAAGGTTTATAAAAATGAATGTAGCTAGCTTATGGATATCCTCTTAGAAAGAAAGCGCTTTAAACGGTTCTTTGGTTTGACTCTTGGTGGGAACCTGAAGGAGGGTATCCCTTGTTAAAAGTTGAGCCTCTGAAGAAAGCTAAAACTTTTAACCATCCAAAGGACCTTTGAGGAAAACTTGGGGATTTGTTTATTTGTTTGTTTGTTTGTTTGTTTTTCATATTACACAACAACAACCAAACCAGAAGGGCAACAGCTAACATGTGGCTGGTCAGTGGATCTGTTTTCAACTGCTGCTTGGAACAGAAAAGGAGAGTGCCATCTGCATACATGAGCTAAGAATCTGCGTTAGTTATGAACCATCAATCAGATGGAGAGGATAGTGGGGAGGATGCACTACATACCCAGAAAGCTGGTCCAAATCTTTTTATTTTTACACTACACTCGTAATAATAAAGGTGCCAGATAGAATTTAGGACAAAGCCATGATTTTAGCCATGTCTAGGGAACCAACATTGTTTTTGTAGAGATATCTTTTGTATTTTTTGTAGAGGTATCTAAAGAACCTTTGGCATCTTTAGAGGGAAAAAAAATCCCATCCCTCTGCAAAAGCAACTTATGTACAATTCTGCAATCCTTTAGGAAGCTATGAAACCTTGCCTATCCAAAGAAACCTTCTTGGAAGATCATAGGGCAACTATTATAAATAGATTGTTTGGTTGGACGTTTTGGAGGTTTAATGAACAAGTCCTGTATTTCTAGAGATATGGAACTGTGAATACAATCAAATGCATTGCACATAGCCTACTGTATGTTTATGTGATTGTCATTCAGTGCACCTTTTTTCAATTCTAGAGAAAAAGACATTAACTCAAAAGCTGAATTTGTTCAATTTAGTGGGTGTGATTTGAACAAGGAGACTTTGGCCTTTCGAGCTTAGGTCAGGCACTGCTTCTGAAAAAAATCGAACGCACCATTCTTATCCGTTGTCAGAATGTCTATCACAAAAGTGAGCATGTGTGTTCAATTAATGGACAAAGGACAATGCACATTGTCACAAAGCAGCTTTATACAAACTCGGATATAGATATAGAGTTAGACCTCGTGTGAGAAATCAGAAGTGACAATGATGAGGAAAAACTCCCTGAGAAAACATTAGGAAGAACCAGATTCAAAAGAAAAACCCACCCTCTTCTGGGTGAAACGGGATAGTGATTGGATGACATGGGTACATTTTTAGCTGAATGGTCTCATAGCATCTCAACCATTAGAATTCATATCTACATAGTTAGTGTTCTTACTAAAATGTACGACATCAAGAAAAGTTCCAAACACTGGAAAGCATAGAATCTGTTATAACAGATTCTTGATAGACCTTATATGTTCTACACTTCTTTGTCATATCTATTGTATTTACACCATGTTTTTTATTTATTTATTTATTTAAATTATAATAAGAGCTTCCCTGTCAAACTGTTGTTGGGTATACACCAAATTCAATTGCATTTAAGACAACATTTGTTCAACTATAAAGTCAAGTGCAAGGCATTACACTGACTAAATCATGGTTCTCCTTCTTTTTCTAAATTGTTTTATCTGCTTAAGGTTTTATTGTAGCAAGAAAACCTGTTACCAATCTGTTATTAAGTCACTGGTTCTGTATGAACTTGTTCAGAGGTCAAGTCTTGCTCGTTATTTTGATTGTCTGTGCCATCTACTGCTTACTTTTGGTAGTGCATGTGAAAACAGAGAAAGGATCAAATATTACTCTATTGTCATGTCTAAAGTTGATCATGCAAAAGAAGTATTGTCTGTAACAATACCTAGAGAAATGGAAGGAAATTAGATAATTACATTTACATTATTGTTGGAAAATGTAATGTAATGTAATGGGACTGCAATTACCACATGCAGTTTTGCACTTGAGTCTCCTTTGAACAGTGGAACAAACAGACTTCATATTAAAACCATAATGAACTTCCCTTTACTTTCACACTATCCGTTGTTACCCAGATGAGGATGCGTTCCCTTCTGAGTCTGGTTCCTCTCAAGGTTTCTTCCTCATATCATCTTAGGGAGTTTTTCCTCACACCGTCTCCACCGGCTCGCTCAATAGTGATAAATTCACACACTTAAAAATCTGTATCCTGTGTTTATAAGTTTTTGTAAAGCTGATACAATGTCCATCGTTAAACGCGCTATACAAATAAAATTGAATTGAATTGAATTGAAAACAATAACAACAACAGTAATAACTACAACAACAACAACAACAATAATAATAATAATAATGATGATGATGATGATGATGATGATGATGATGAGAATAACAGCAATAACAATGTACATTGCAAAGTAAAATTACATTTATTGTGCTATAATGTGTATATAGTCCACTATTAACAAAATCAGCATAAGGTTAGTTCAGTTCATGTACATATGGTCATCATTTAATGCTTTTCAAGATATCCCAAATTATTAAATGTGGCTTGGTAATTTGAGACAGCGTGGTTCAGGTTAATTGGGACAGGTGTAAAATGTAATAAGTTCAGAGAGGAAAACAATTAAATGATGCATGATGGATTTTGTGTGCATTAAAAAAAAAAATTTCTTAAATGAAACATTTTATTAAAAAAAGGACAATAAGGTATGCTGGGAAATATAGAACGTTACTCTTGGTATACAGAGGTTTTAACTTAGCGCACTGTGTTCATATAATTTACTGCTACTGCAAGAAATAAATGATAGAATATCACTTACCTTTTAGTGGTGCTTTTGTTACTATGATCCATTTTTAATTCATCTGTTTCTATTCAATTTGAGAAAATATTGGCTATGAATGTGGAAAATATTGAAGATTTTCTAAACCCTGTTATTGTTACTGCTACTAGGATGTTACTTAGGGCAACATCTTAATATGTAGTGAGGTGGGGTTTTTTTCAGCACATTCTTTTCATGCAATTTGTTGATGATAAATTTGGAGATTTTTTTTTTGTTATTGAAATTTGCCATGGTGTGCTACAAATAAGGGCTAAACCAATGAAAACATGTCTTAAGTTACAAACCGTCATTAATATGTAGACAGTCAACACTATCTACAGGATTTCAGAATTGTATCATTCAAGTCACACGAAGCAGCTTTACAGAAATCTGGATATAGATATACAGTTAAACCTCAAATGAGAAAACCAGAGGTGACAATGGTGAGGAAAAACTTCCTGAGAAAACATGAGGAAGAAACCTTGAGAGGAAACAGAGTGAAAAGAAAAAAACATCTTCTTCTGGGTGACACCAGATCGTATGATTATATTTCATTATATATTGACTGAATAATGAACGAGAGTTGAACGTAGATCTTTAGGCTATCCAAGTGAGACCATTTGCAGCCATGTTTAGGGTATCCATGTAGTATCATCCATGGCAATCTCATGGTAATCTTTAAGCTATTGAGGGTAAGCTATCCATCAGCAGTAGCAGCTGATATGTTGGCTATTTCGTTTTACTAATAGCAAGAAATCTAAGGTGGAAATAAAAAAAAAAACCAAACTGTGCAAGTATATCCGAATTCACCCTAATTTTCAATATTTTATGTCAGTGCTTCATATCATTCACAAGCCTCAAGCCAAGGCATGAGTAGCCTAATCATGCAACAGGTTCACAGTCCTATAAAACATATACGCTATATGGTTAAAGTAGGTGGACACCTGACCATCACACCTCTAACAGCTTGTTGGACATCTCATTCCAAACCAAGGACATTCTTTTTCAATTTTAGAAACTGAATATGTCCCCCTCTTAACAGCATTGGACCATTATACCTTCTTCATGAAACTTTAATGTTGGCACTATGCATTCCGGGAGGCATGGTAACTTAGTGGTTAGCATGTTTGCCTTGCAACCCCATGCTTCAGGGGTTTCCTCCCCAAGTCCAAACACATGCTCTGTAGACTGATTGGCATTTACAAATTGTTCGTAGTGTGTGAATGTGCGTGAGATTGTGCCCTGTGATTGGTTGGCACCCCGTCCAGGGTATTCCCCACCTTGTGCCCCGAGTTCCCTGGGATAGGCTCCAGGCTCCCTGTGACCCTGTATTCCGGTAGGTAGCATTCTCCTGGTATCTTCCAAATCCAGATCCGTCTATCAGACTACCAGATAGTGATGTGATTCATCACTCCAGACAGCTTGTTTCCATTGCTCCAGAGTGTGCTTTACACCACTCTACACTTTACATCACTCCAGACAGCTTGTTTCCATTGCTCCAGAGTCCAGTGGCAGTGTGCTTTACACCATTCTACACTTTACACCACTCCAGCCAATACTTGGCATTGTGTGAGGCTGATAGGCCATGAGAACCCAATTCATGATACACAGTTGTTGTACTGATGTTGCTTCCAGAGGCAGTTTGGAACTCTGTAGTGAGTGATACAACAGAGGATAGGAGATTTTTACATGATACAAGTGCTTAAGCTGCTCTTGCACTGAGGCGCTTCCATCCATCCATTTTCTGGACCGCTGTAGGATAACTACACAGGGTCGCAATGGGAGCCTGGAGTCTATCTCAGGAAACTCAGGGCACAAGGCAGGGGCCACCCTGGATAGGGTGACAACCCATCGCAAACATTCACACACCACCGACAACTTTGAAATGTCAACATCCTACAGCACATGTCTTTGGACTGGGGGAGGAAACCGGCGTGCCTGAAAGATTCGAGCCTCTAACCCCAGAGGAGCGAGTCAAACATGCTAACCACTAAGCCACTTCCATTTCACAATAAGAGCCCTTAGAGTTGACCAGGGCAGAAAGTCAACAAAGTGACACGTAGCATCAGGGTGGTATCTTTAAAGTAACTGAACTCCTCAGTATGGCAAATTCCACTGCCAGTGTTTGTCTGTGGAGATTGCATGGCTATGTGCTTGGTTTGATGCACCTGTGATTCAGTGGGTTTGGCTGAAACACCTGAACTCAATCATTACGAGATGTGTCCATATACTTCTGGCCATGTAGTGTATATGTCTATGTGGGAAAAATTCCAAAAACATATAACATAGTTGTCGTTTTTTCCATTGCGACAATTATTGAGCATTATTTAAAAAAAAAAAAAATAAATAAATAAAAAAAAAAAAACAATAATATTAATAATATGTTTATGAACACGGGGTGAGGGCGGGTATTTCTCCAACATGGCAACAGCGGCAATGTTAAGTTTCGTTTTCCAATCATCAAGAGTCGTGACCTATCTGGAAAGTAAACATCGTCGTCGTGGCTTATTTCCACTCGGGAGAAGAAGCAGTAGTGTCGACCTGGTCCTGACACGATGTCCACGATGATGTCTTCTGAATCTTTTGTGAAACAGATATGTGCGAATGACGGCGTTATACTTTATGATAACTTGATCTCCGGCTTTAGTAGCGGTTTCTTTGACGGCTGGTTGAACAGCTCCTTCGTCGACAGCGTTCTTGAAGGAAACGAATCTCTCGTGACGGTTTTAACAAACGGACAGAAAACGGTCATAGCCAAAACCGGACTGAAGCTGTGCAGGGCGAAGAACTGTAACGGGTGCATGAATTTACACCTGTGCAAGTTTTTCCTATTGGGTGACTGTCAGTACGGAAGAGGAAGGTAAGCAAGCAGCTAGAAGGCGAATGTGTGGGGAAGACTAGTCTCAGGAAACAGAGAAGGTTTCTGAAAGACTGGAGAGAGAACATTGCTGTAAAAGCTGTGTCTTGCTCTCATAATAATCATTGGACTGCATGAACAACAATTATGTCATAACAGCTAGCTTTCAAGAGCTTGTCTTGTCTGTTTTGTTTTTAAATAGTCTATACTGAAGAAAATGTGTTGGTAGGTGGTTGGGTTCAGATTTGTAGACAGTCCTGTAGGTGAAAAAGGCTTTTTTTCAGGTTTGTTTGTTTTTTGGAGGTGAAATACACCTCCAAAAAAACCATATCTTCCTGCTTCGTACACGGCAAACCTCATTCGCACCTTGATGGTGTCTGTGTAATACATAATATGGCCAAAAGTATGATGATATTCACACCCATATAGTATCCTCAAAACGTCCTTCCCTAAAGTTGGAAGCACAGGATTGTCTAGAATGTCTTTCTAGAGTTTCACTTCGCTGGAACTAAGCGGTCCAAGCCTGTTCCAGCATGACATATGAAGCGAACTCCATGAAGACATGGTATGCCAAGGCTGGAGTGGAAGATTTTAAGTGTCCTGCACAGAGAACTTACCTCAGCCACATTGAACACCGATTGCATCTCCAGTAATGCTCTTGTCGCTGAAATAACCCAAATCTCCATAATAGTGTGGTGGCTGAACGGTTAAGGTTCTGGGTTACTGATCAGAAGGTTCAGAAAGGCTTGAACCCACAGCACTGCCACTGTTGGGCCCTTGAGCAAGGCCCTTAACCCTCTCTGCTCCAGGGGCGCTGTATCATGGCTGACCCTGCTGGCATATCCGAAGAAAATTATTTCACGGTACTGTAATGTATACGTGACGTAATAAAGGCTTCTTCGTCTTCTAAGATCTAGTGGAAAGACTTCGCAGGAGAGTGGAGGCTGTAATAGCAGCAAAGGGGCCTAACTCTGGAATGTGATGTTCAACAAGCACATAATCACGGTCAAGTGTCCATAAACATTTGGCCATATACTGTATAGCTACAGGTAATCTGCCCAATAAAGCTGATGATCGATTCCTATCATCTATTATCATCTACATTTGTGTGTGTATTTTGTGCTTTTTGGAGATATATCACTATGGATACTAGCTTGAGTCCCTAGCTGGTCTCCTACTTTAGGTTGCCAGTCTTATTATATATCAGCGTCACACTGTCTGCAAGTCGATTACTAATTTTTCTGTCGCTCAGTCTAGCACGCACCTCGCAGTTCCTTTGCTGGGTGTGTTTTCCAATGCTCCGAGTCATTTACACCACCTTCCAATGAGTGACCTTTGGCCTGTGAAAACATGCAGCTACGTGGTTCTCCCTTTCCATAACACAATCTCTACCAATGAGCTGGACTCTCATATATATGCTATCATACACACAGGGGATGGTGTTGGGGTTTCCACCTGATTCAAGCCCTGTGCTTGACTGAGCTGTGTCTTTTGTGTCCCCTGGTCGAGATTTTAGCTAACCTGCTAACACTGTCTGGTTTGAGAATAAACAAATAAGAAAACAAAATACATGGAGAACACAGATTGGATAAATAAAAATGAAAAATGAACAACCAGGCATTATAGTTTTGTTTTCTATACGCTCTTTCCTGTGGTACTCGGTAACTGTGGCGGTCACGTTGATGTGCACGATAAAGTCTAATCTCATTCTCATAACACTTCTGTAATACCGAGCAATCACAAGTTGCGAATACATGGTCTGCATCCCAAACTGCATGCTTTGGTACTAAATAGTATGTCCCGAGACCATTGGTGTCATTACTATTTAGACGTAGTAGAGAGGGTAGAAAAATCCTCCAAAAACTTGCATCCTGTAGCTTATAGGCAAAAGCAAAACAGACAAAACATGCTATTTTGTTGTTGATTAATATCATTTTGGGTTTTTTAAGTGTTTTTTTATGGGGTTTTTTTTTATGCTCTTGTACTTGCTTTTACAAACATAACCTTTAGTACATCAGAACCCCCAGTTGCTTGAACTACAGATTGCAGTTATTTAGTGGCTACTTTGAAAATGACTTCTTTTGCCCTGCAGACGAGGATGCCGTTTTAGTCATGACCTGCAGACGGAGCAAAACGCCAAAGTCCTTCAGAAACATGGCCTGAGTCAGCTGGACAGGAGAGAGCTCTGTGTCTTACTACTCCAGAGTGACAACAGCATCCTACCTCCAGTAAAAAAAATAAAAAAATTAAATCATACCTTTCTGTTTAACTCATAGTGGCCAGTTTATTGTGTTTCATTAACATTCTGCAATCATTCGACTTTGCAGACTTGGAAGCCATTTGAGGTCATTTTTTTGTGAAACACAGTCCTCAGTCATAAAAGATGAAAATGAATGTGGTTTAAGTACGATTGAGTTGATTTTTGCTAACAACAGCAGCTAATTAATTCACTTCACTTCACTATAATAAATCAACTCTCATTCAAGTTGAATAGGTAATGGGCCCTTTTCACACGTCAAGGTTTCTGCCGCTAGAAGTAGCCTACGATGGGTAACTTTACTGCCACTACAGCAATAACAGTGGCCTAGACGAACACCGTTTATGAGAAGTGTTATAGAAAAACTGTGAATTGCAGATGAATTGCAGAGTCCAGGGGGCAATAAGCTGCAACTGCTGTCAGTACAAATGGTTCGCTACACTGCAAAAAAATACATCTTTGCAAGAGGAAATACATTTAACAAATATTTCCTATTATAAGATTAGAAT
>JANDJT010000092.1:6058608-6075959 GCA_024331685.1 Stegophilus panzeri | reverse complement strand
TATATATAAGCTACCTTTTTTGTAGCTTGCTAGATGATAAACAACTGCTGCTAAACTGTCTGCCTTTTATGATCCTGCTCAGGCCATATACAGATAGGGGGAGGAACATTAGGTCATGTACTGCTGGTGATTAGTATTTTGCCCCACCATAGATTGCCACCCCAAAAAAGTAATTGTGTCCAACCTGGCCACGTCACTATATATGGTCTAGCTACACCCCTGGTTATGTTGGGGTTAAAATGCAAGAACAGAAAAAAAAAAAAAATTTGGTTCTGTTTGGCTTTTGTATTCAGACCAGAATAATAGAAACATCAGCTACCAGTAGATGTGAATATAGAACAGCCTTTTAAGAGAGTCTCTTAGTAAATTGTGTGTAGTGGACCTGGATAACACATAGTTCAGCTGATTGTACTCAACCCATTACCAGCTCAAAACAATTAATATAAATAAAAAATAAAATAATCTAATCCAAATGACTGCACTGTAAAGAATTTCTGCCATTTCTACAATAGTATTGTTTCACAGTGATAGAATACTTTAGATGTGTTTGATACAGTGGTCCATGTGAAAATAAGAAGAAGAAGAAGAAGAAGAAGAAGAGGAATTTTATTGATATGGCGCCTTTGTCAATCCCAGGGTCACTTTACATCAGTATGATAATAAACAATTCTTAAGTAACATGTACAAAAATTTTAAGAATCAGAAAAATCATGACAGTTAACAGAAAAAGGTGAAGGATGAAGTGATGGAAAGTATGACGTGAAGGGGGCTGGAGCTACTCATTTGCAATCAGCACTGAGTGAAGAGATTTTGAAGAGGGTTTTGAGTTGCGTTTTGATAAGTGATGAATGATGAATAGCTTGAAATATTTTGGGGAAGCAGGTAAGTGCAACAAGTTTAAACAAGAGGTAAAGCTGGACAGTGATAGGTATTGTTAGCCTAGCTAGGTAACTAATGTGTACCAGCTACATTGATATGTTAATAAGTATATAACCCATGAACCTGAAATGTAATGATTGCTTTAATAAAATGTATCTGATTATTTTGTTAGGTTGGGGGGCACGGTGGCTTAGAAGTTAGCACATTTGCCTCACACCTCCAAGTTTGGCATGTTCTCCCTGTGCTTCGGGGGTACAGGTATTTCCTTCAGGTATTCCAGTATCCTTCCTCAGTCCAAAGACATGTGTTGTAGGCTGATTGACATTTCCAAATTATCTGTAGTGTGTGAATGTGTGTGTGATTGTGCCCTGCAATAAGTTGGCACCCCATCCAGGGTGTCCCCCGCCTTGTGCCCCTAGTCCCCTGGGATATGCTCCAGGCTCCCTAGGATAAGCAGAACAGAAAATGGATGGATGGACTTTGTTAGGTTTTTTAAATATATTGTTAGCAATGTGTAGTCTTGTAAAATACAGTACAATGTGCTATTACTGTAAACGAAGAAGAAGAAGATCTGTACATGCAGTTTTACATCATCAAAGAAGAAAAGGCACAAAGGCAGGAATATGGGCTCTATTGAGAGCAGTGACAAAGTTTTCACAGGCACTACATTTACAGCCTGAATCTTTTTAACTGTTGAACAAAGTAGCATAAAGCTATCAAGAGTCTTTATTAATGATCAAGTACTCACAAGTAGTGGGCATGTGGGATGTCAGAGTAGGGTTTTGCCTAACTCAATCTCTGTGGAAAGAAAGAAAGAAAGAAAGAAAGAAAGAATGAAAGAAAACCTGTCTTGTCTTAATACTGGCAAAGTGTATATTTTCAGATTCACCAGTGAAGATACAGACTGTATATATTCTTTTAATTGCTTAAAAACTGCATTGCCATATGTTTTCTTTATCTTTTAATTATTATTATAATGGAGCACTTGCAATGCTTTGATTGGAGAAAAACTGTCATATCATTACAATGTTCTCAATATCGCCACACCTTCAGACTGCTTTTCAGTATTTATTACAGGATGACAATCCAGTCACTAAACCCCACAACATCTACATAGTACAACTCCTACTTGAATTCTTTTGTGACTCTATGTCAAGAGGTTGTTTAACACATTGAAATAGTATTTTATGTTTGAATGATTGCAATATTATTATCCTTATAAAAACCCTTTAACCAGTAAATTCACATTTGATATGCAACCAATACAGGCATGTGTTTGCTTTTAGATAAAAGCCAATAGAGTGGTGCTTGAAAGTTTGTGAATTTTCTATATTTCTGCATAAATATGAATTAAAACATAAAATTTTCACACAAGTAGTAAAAGTAGATAAAGAAAACCCAGTAAAACAAATAAGACAAAAATGTTATACCTCATTTATTTATTGAGGAAAATTATCCAATTATACAATACACTGTATGTGAGTGGCAAAAGTATGTGAACCTTTGCTTTTAGTATCTGGTGTGACCCTTTTGTGCAGCAATAACTGTAACTAACCATTTTTGGTAACTGTTGATCTGTCCTACACATCGTCTTGGAGGAATTTTAGCCCGTTCCTCAGTACAGAGCAGCTGGGATGTTGGTGGGTTTCCTCACATTTCCACAACATTTCTATTGGATTAAGTTCAGGACTTTGACTTGGCCATTTCAAAACATTAACTTTATTCTTCTTTAACCATTCTTTGGTAGAACAACTTGTGTGCTTAGGGTCGTTGTCTTGCTGTATGACCCACTTTCTCTTGAGACTCAGTTAATGGACAGATATTCTGACATTTTCCTTTAGAATTCGCTGGTATAATTCAGAATTCATCGTTCCATCAATGATGGTAAGATGTCCAGACCCAGATGTAGCAAAATAGATCCAAACCATGATACTAACACCACCATGTTTCACAGATGGGATACTGCCATGCACACCATTGTTGTTCAGTGTTGTCCTGATGGTGAACTCATGAACATTAACATTAGTCAATGTGAGAGAGGCCTTTAGTTGCTTAGAAGTTACCCTGGGTTCCTTTGTGACCTCGCAGACTATTACACGTCTTGCTCTGGAGTGATCTTTGTTGGTCTCCACTCCTGGGGAGGGTAACAATGGTCTTGAATTTCCTCCATTTTTATACAATCTATCTGTAGATTGGTGGAGTCCAAACTCTTTACAGATGGTTCTGTAACCTTTTCCAGCCTGATGAGCTTCAACAACTCTTTTTCGGAGGTCCTCATAAATCTCCTTTGCTCGTGTCATGATACACTTCCACAAACATGTTGTGAAGATCAGACTTTGATAGATCCCTGTTCTTTAAATAAAAAAGAATGCTCTCTCACATCTAATTGTCATCCCATTGGTTGAAAATACCTGACTCTAATTTTACCTTCAAATCAACTGCTAATCCTAGATAAGCAATTTTCAGAGTTTTTTTTTACTTTTTTGTGGAACACTACTTGAATTGGCAAAATTGCAATTGCAGGACATTGTTTTGCACGGACCTTCGCAGTGATGTTTGTTGGTAAATAAGACCTTTTAGCTGTACTTATGTTTAACGTACATAAATCTGCATTAATTTTGAAACGTTGCAAGTTCTTCAGAATATTGTGGTTTTTGCTTGATTTTGCATTAATTCCTGCGATCACGAAAACACAGAAGCCTGGAGGGACTGGTTTATGTGTGTGTGTGTGTGTGTGTGTGTGTGTGTGTGTGTGTGTGTGTGTGTGTGCACTAGGCTTCGCCAGCTATGCCACACTCTCCCTCTCTCATTAGAGCCGTCATTGAAAGCACAAAGGGACACAGATAAGTAGATTGCCTGTAATAGGGCACTGGTGAGAGTCATCATGCCTTATCTGTCAGTTCAGCCTGCCTCCTCTCCTTTCACAGCTGATGCTCCAGCACACCCCCGCCACCACATACTCGACCTGCCTAACTCAAGCCGGGGAGCCGTCTGGCCTGCAGCTGACTCCCCTGCCATTCCGTCACCACCATCTGTGCCCCTGGTCTGTGGACCATCTCAAATTTGAATGGTTGAAGTGCCAGATACCAAAGAGTGATCTGTGCTTTGGTATCCTTCATGCGGTGGAGCCATTGGAGCCAGTGGAGCCAGTGTGATCAGAACAGAGGGTGAAAGGGTGCCCCAGTAGGTTATATTGGAGGATGAGGACCACCCACTTGATGGCAGACACTCCTTTTTGATTGTGTTGTATTGATTGGTCTCATTCACTGAGAGATTCCAACTGATGTACTCCTCTCCCTCCACCACCTAGGACAAAATGGCCCCCAGCCCTCTGTCAGCCCTCAAATGTTGTAAATGCCACTGCCAATCATTACGATAAATGATTGTCATCTAAGTGGCAGCATATGCACTGACAATGGGCTGGGTGTACAGAGAATACTCTGTGTATTCCTGCTGGGTCTTTATTAGTGCAACAAGCTCAACCATCTTGTTCACCAGTGACCGGTACCACCTCCTCAACGCAGCCGGGATAGCAGGTTTCACTCTGGGCAGTAACTCAGCTTTACGTAGCGCAATGAGCTGGTCACGGGTGTAAACAAAGGACCCCGAACACAGAGCCAACATTGTAAAACGGTTAAACAAAGTGTTAAAAAAAGAGTGACAGAAGAGCAAGAAATTACTTCAGAAAAAAAATAGTGGAATTTGCAAAAGCAGGGCAAACAAGAAAACAAAAGCACAATAATACACAACACAAATACAATGCCACTTGTGCAGCACCAGAAGTTGTTCCCCCTGTGGAGAGAAAGATGGGGAGATGTTAGAGAGGCAGGGGAAGAAGAGTGAGGTGGGAATCAGCTCTGGGATGGTGGAGAGGAGGGGAAGAGAGCGAGAGAGAGAGAGAGAGAGAGAGAGAGAGAGAGCAAGAACCAGGGATGCCTGGACCAGGAACCACAACCAAGTGATCCTCCGCCAGCTGCACGGCTTGTCACCTGCCTGTGTCCCTGGACCCACTCTGCCATTCCTGTCAGGAGTCGAGTGACGAATTGCTCAGGACCACCATCTCTATGATCTGTTCTGTGTCCCGATCCTCCACCATCAACCACCGGCAACAGGAGTGCCTAGGCTGCTGTGCATAGCTGAAGGGGCAGCCGACCTCGGAGAGCTGCAGTGACCAAAAGCACCGGCAGTTCTCCTCTGGTGTCTAGGCTATGTGCTGCAAGACCTCCCTCTTTATGCTGGAATACTCCAGCTGTATCCACAGTGGCAGCTGTTGGGCGGCAATCTGGGCTTCCCCCGATAGCGATAGGAGTCGTCACAGAGCCCATTCCTCCTCCGGCCATTCCCACGCAGCGTTGTCACATGCTCACAGAGCTCCAGGAAGGCTTTCCGATCGTCCATGGAGGTCATCTTCATGAGCGTCACATGTGGCACAGTGGCAGGGGGCACAGCTGAAGAGGTGCTGTGCTGCAGCAGTTTCTGGAGTGCCCACCAGCTCTTGGCCTGCTCTTGCTGCTCATTGCGCAGGGCGATGAGCGCTTGGTGCTGGACAGTGAGGGATTTGAACATTTTTCAGAGCCGGGAGGCTTCCATGTCAGCAGCGGAGTCTTCCCTTTGATCCCGGGTTTCGGCACCACTGTAGAAACCCGGTGTGTAAAAGTGCGAAGGAAGACACGGGAAGCAGGCAGAACTTCAGCTGAGCTCCAGGCTCTTGTTTATTACTTTCCAAACTCAACAAAAAAGCACAAATCAACCAAAGATGGTCCGTCCAATACTTAAGGCTTTTGCTTTGCCAAGGTCACAGTTCAAATTCATGCTCCCTGGCATATCTGTGTGTGCGCGTGTGTGTAGCAGGCTTCACCAGCCATCACTGAAAGCAAAAAGATACACAGATAAGTAGACTGCCAGTAATAAGGCACAGATGAGAATCATCACGTGTTACCTGCCGGTTCAATCCGCCTCCTCTCCATCCACACCTGATGCTCGACCACGCCCACACCCATAATTTGTCAATAAGTGTTTTATTCACATTTTGATATATTTTTTGTATGTTTAAAGTTATATAAGGTCTGCACCATTTCTGTTACAAATGTGGGACTTTTATTTTGAAACTCTTCATGTTCTTAGTGTTAGGAGCCATATTGGTTATGGTATTAGTGCAGAGAAGAGTCAACGCTTTATAATGTTTCAGTAGAGCTCCTCTCAGGATAAAAGGTTTGAGAGTGTTAAAGACCCCCAAAAAGCTAAGTATAAGCTCTTACTAGGATTTCAAGAAACGTGTGATGTACATTAAGTCCTCTGTAAATTCATCAGTAAAGTTGTGCTGGTTCCTCTACAATACGTCAGCAGCCTGAACTACACATCAAGAAGCAGCAGGAAATTCAAGTCATGGGATCAGAAGCGTTTGGTAGTCAATATTTATATGACCATGGTGGGCAAATTGAGCTTGAGGACGTGTGTGATGAGGTAACTCAACTAGATTTAAATGAAATAGAAAGTGAAACAGATACATGTGTGGTGATTGATGAGGAAAGTCAAATGCAGGTTGTTCAAACCAAACTGAGATTATGTAGGATTAAATACTGTGAAGGCTGCACCAACCTTCACTTGTGCAAACTGTACCTGTTTGGAGAGTGCCCATACAACAATGAAAGGTAAAGTCATGTATTTAGCATATACATAGGTAATGATAATAATAATAATAATAATAATAATAATAATAATAATAATAAATATTGATCTCGCACCTTTTAACAACTGAAAAAAGATTATACCTTGATAAGATCCAACCCTATTCCTTTTTTAATATCTTGTTTGTGTTTGCCTTGCTTTATTAATTGTCTGATTTGTTTTTCATTTTCTCTATAGAACTGTAGAAAATTAAAAAAACAAAAACAAATTGTCATTTGCTAATTTACCATGACATGTGACACCTCTACCTGTTCCAAAAGATATAATTCATATTCAAATCTACTCAGTAATCCAAATACAAAACAAAACATGCAGTACACTTGCAAACACACAAAATAATTATGTTTCAAATCAATATTTTCCTGAACAGAGAGGAGTGCCACTTCAGCCATGACCTCTATTCAGAGCACAACATCGGCGTGCTGTGCCAACACAAACTGCTGGAACTGGACTGCAGTGAGCTGTGCATTACACTTCTGCAAAATGACACCACTTTATTGCCTTCAGTAAGCCTCAAAAACAGCATGAGAAAATCGAAAAATTCCGTCATGTGGTCTTCAGTCTCACTGTGCAGGGGTTGGGTAGTTGGTAAATGAGACAAACTGTAATTACATTAGAGTTTCAGACCTTCAATAAATAATATATTTAAATACCAGTTACAATTAACAAGACTAAAGTTTCATAAAGTTATCCCTGATCAGTTTTATCCTGAAGGTATCCATCACTTTTATACATGATCTGATTATACAACTGAGTACTGGTTGTAAGTTTTGGATATTTTATATTCATTTCCAAGTCTTGATCATCAACCAACATTACTACAAAATATTTCATTTCATTTCATCCTGTTAGTCAGAATGAATGTGTACACTGTGTTTATAACAGGGCCTGATACTGATAAGATACTGGTTAATGAGTGACTGGTTAACATGTTGGGGCAGGGTGTGGGACAGGGAATCAGTATTGATCTCGAAAAGTCAGGAAGTCATATACTGCACATATTAAATACCACATATATATGTCACAAAGCAGTTTTACAGAAATATATAAATACAGGATTTTTAATTGATACATGTATCACTAATGAGCAAGCCAGAGGCGACAGTGCCGAGGAAAAACACCTGGAGACAACATGAGGAAGAAACCTTGAGAGGTACAAGAATCAAAGGAGATCCCATCCTCATCTGGGTGATACCAGATAGTGCAATTATAAATAATTCCCTTTAAATTCACTTTAGTTTTAATATGAAGTGTATTCTGTTGAAGTAACTGTTCACTGATGGAGACTTGAGTACAAAACCGTTCATGGCAATGGCATTCCTAAAGCTATCATAGCAATTGTAGTGCTAAACCATCGTAGCAAAACTGTTCGTATCAACTGCAGTCCAAAGCCATCTGTATGGCTTCTAAGTGCTACCATCCACAGTAATTTCATATATCTTTAGGCTATCCGTAGTGATTTCCTGTATATACTGTATATATGCTCACTGGTCACTTGAACAGGAACACCTGTACACCTGCTGATTTGTGTGATTATCCGATGAGCAGCACGATGCATGAAATCATACAGATACAGGTCAAGAGCTTCAGTTAATGTTTACATCCAACATCATAATGAGGAAAAATCTGATTTCAAGCAACTTTAACCATGACATGTTTGAGTATTTCAAAATGGTTGATCTCCTGGCATTTTCACACACAACCATCTCTAGAGTTTAAACAGAATGGAGTTGGGGGGGAAAAAAAAAAAAAAAAAAAAACATCTAGTGAGAGGTACAGTAGTTCTGTGGGCAGAAACACCTTGTTGATGGGAGAGATCAGAGGAGAATGGCCAGACTGGTTTGAGCTGTCAGGAAGTCTATGGTAATTATGGTAATAAACACTCTTCACAACCATGGTGAGTAGAAAAGCATCTCAGAATGCACACCACGTCGATTCTTGAGGTGGATGAGATACAACAGCAGAAGACCACATTGGGTTGCACTCCTGTCAGCCAAGAAGAGGAATCTGAGGAATCTTTAACTAAATGAATAAACAGGGGGACAGGTGTTCTACTTTTTTTTTTTTTATAGTAGGTAATTACCTATTTAAATATAGGTAATGATATATACAGTATATAATACTTGGGTGGTTTTTGCTTTTGAGGTGCCAATACTGTGCTCTTCTAGTTGAAGCACTTATTTACGTTGAATCTCACTTTCACTGACAAATTGTGCACACAGGTGTGCTTGGCATATAATGAGGGCAGTGGTGAGTTTGGGAACTGTCTTGAGGCAGGAACCTGTAAAAAACTCCATTTCTGCGAGAACTACATCAGAGGAATATGTGATGGCAGCACTGGATGCAGCAGATGCCATGATTTATACGAGCCTCATCCGTTTAAAACACTGCAGGACCACGGAGTGTCCAATGAGCTGATGGGCATTTTACTGTCAATCTATAAGAACAAGCTTACCATTGCAGATGCAAACAGACCCCGAATTAACAGCAGTGCCGTAGCGTCAGGTATTCTTTGCACACGTCTTTCCCAGAAGTACTGATACATTTCATTTTCATTAGCAAAAACTCACGAAAATTCCCATTTTTCTAAAATAGCTTTTACACATATGAGAGATGATTTTACCAGAGCATTAGCACAAAGTACACGATACAGAGAGAATGACTACTGTGGAAATTACAGACATTAACCTATTTCATGATTTAACACATTTTAAAAAATGCATTGAGAGAAGCTATAGTTTATTTTTATTTTTTTTTTAACCTGTATCTATTATTATAATAATCAGATAAGAATCATTCACGTGAATAGATGTCATCAGAACAGACAAAAATGAAGCATAGAGCTTGACTAATTAGACTTTCAGTAATGACTTGACATTTAAGGTTGTTGTTGGGCTTATTTAGGGATTATGTGGCTGTAACTTTGAACATAGTCTTTAAAGAATACAGTTTCATTATATATTTCAAATAATACATTTGATATTATTTAATATATGTTTTAGCAAACCCCGTCGTTTCTTTTTCTGCAGAGAAATGGATATGTCTTTTCCACTTCCAAAATTCCTGCAGTTTGGAAAGTAAGTTTGCATTAAAAAACAAACAAACAAACAAACAAACAAAAAAACCAACCCCATAAGCAGTACAACACATACTGTATATATCATACCATGTGTGAGCACAACTGTGTTTTCTCTACACAGATACATGTAGAAATGTACATTTCTACTTGCCTTATAAATGGGAGCAGAGGGATGGGGACAGCTGGAAAGGTCTGCCTGATAATGAGGAAACAGAAAGAGCATTCTGTGATCCCACTAAGACTCACAGGTAAATATTTTAAAAAGTCCAAAATTTATCTTAGTACACATTTAAAGAAAAAAGAAAGAAAAACTGCACATTGGGCAATACCAAGCTGCAGATAAAGCAAACCTCTTAAAGCAGAATCTAACTGGTCTTTTAATTTGATCTATATTAAAGCTAGATTAGCATAGCACAGGTAGTCACTATAAATTAATGTCATAACAGCTGTGATAAGTGCTGCGGTATATTACTATAAAATCTGTCATTCATTTACAAATACAGCTAGGAATGCTTTCATATAGTTATGACAATAAGAAAAATGGAAGACTCTCTCAACTCTCATTCATTTCCACCTGCTTTGTGTGACTGCCAGTGATGCCAGCGTGTGTGAATACACTGAGCAGAGGACGAAAAACCTCTTTATGATCAAACAAACAACATTCAGAAAGTCAAATCAAGTGGGTTTTTATTGCCATTCCTCTATATAGCTTGTATACACTGGAATAAAATGCCTTTTCTCCTTTTCTCCAGCACCATGGTGCAACACAGCAGTACACAAGACTACATAAAGTGCAAACACACAACAGTGTGCAATGAGTGCATGGCAAAAAATACACAGGGCAATACATACACAGAACACGGACTGTAAACTGTATAGCAGCAAAAAGAGTCTGATAAATAAGTGTCTAGTGCTTTAATATTGCAGTGGTGTGCAGTGGTATTGAGTCATACTGGGTTAGGTGCCCAGGTGAGCGTTGAGAGGCAGCAGAGTATTGAGTAATCTGTCTAATAAATAATATAACTAATATATGCAGTGAAATTGCTGATAAAATCATTTTAATCCAGTTTTATTTTAAATTCCTTTCCCCCTTGTGCTTTCCAGTGACAGCAGCGTACCTGTACACTTTGACACAATGACTCAGGGTTCTGTAGAGGTGCGCCGTCTCTCTACTATTTCATCAGTTCTGGATCCCAGCTTCGCCCTCACTACAAAATGGGTCTGGTACTGGGACGATGAATATGGGAACTGGATCCGGTATGGAACATCAGTAAGTGGCACTCTAGACCACTTTGAAAGTAATACCACAAACAGGAAGTGTGATCTTTAGCTTTGTCTCGGTTACATGACCTGACACATTGGTAGTTGTTAAGGTTTTGTGCTAGTAGCTATCAGGTTGTTAGCTTAAATCCCAGGATTGCCAAATGATTATTATACTTTGTACTTATTATTTTAAAAAATTATACTTGTCTCCAAAAAAAAAAAAAAAATAACACCACATTATACAGTTTAAGGGCTTAATTTACAAATATGTTTGATTTTTAAAAAATTTATGAAATGCTTTTACACAATATGTAGAGATTAGGTTGAAGTGGTTGCTCTGGAGAAAGCAGTTTATCAATATTTTATCAGTCAAAATGGATAACTATTCATTCTGGATACATGAGATGTCTTTAATTAACTAATATATGATATTGTTTGTTTGTTCCTTGCTATTAGCAAGAAACACACAATATATCTTCCATCACCAGTGAGTTCCTGGAGTGGAAATACCAAGAAAACAGTAGTGCTATCATCACCTTCACTACAGCCGAACACTCTTATGAGGTCAATATGCAAGGTAGGGATGTTATTATGTTTGCTTGAGAAAGCCAACATACTGTTTTTTGATTGTTTAGGAGACTGTTCAGGAGCCGAACAATAAATACACTCACTCAGGAGCAGGAATAGGATACGAACGTTTTTCTGATTTTACAGGATTTTCATAAATACCAAATTTCTTGTGTAAAAGCCTGTATGAACGATTTATGAATAAATCCATTCATATCCAGCTTGATAAATGAGGCCATTTGTCTTTACCGCCTAGCAACACCCTAGCAACCACTCATAACACCCTAGCAACTGCCTAGCAACACCATCAACCACCCAGAATACCCTAGCAACCGCCTAGCAACACTCTAGCAACCACCCAGAATACCCTAGCAACCAGCCCGAATACCCTAGCAATACCCTAGCAACCACCCAGAACACCCTAGCAACCAACCATAACACACTAGCAACTGCCTAGCAACCACCCAGAACACCCTAGCAACCACTCAGAAAACCTAGCAACCGCCTAGCAACACACTAGCAACCACCCAGAACACCATAGCAACTGCCTAGCAACACTCTAGTAGACTTGCTTTCTCAAGCCAACATCAAAGTTTGTCGTGATGAATTTTACCTATCTAGCTTTACACTGATCTTCATAGTGCTTTAGATATTGAAATATGGCAAGATGCAGCCTAGGGCTGAAATAGTTTTCCTTTATGATGTTGTTTTGTTTAGAACTGCCTAAATATAGTGTATAAAGCCTTAGATATATAGACAAATGGCCTCATTTATGAAGCTGGATACGAATGGATTTATTCATAAATCGTTCATACAGGCTTTTACACAATATATTTGGTATTCATGAAAATACTGTAAATTCAGAAAAACATTTGTATCCTATTCATGCTCCTGAGTGTGTGTGTGTGTGTGTGTGTGTGTGTGTGTGTGTGTGTGTGTGTGTTTCAGCTCCTCAACAGTCTTCTAAACAATCAAAATTCTTCGTTCCACTGTTTCCCTTGCTTATGTCAAACAAAAAAGCCCAATGAACCATTAGGCTCCACTTGTTTACCAATGTTTTTGTATAATTTACATAATTTGCATAATTTAACGGTTCCTAAGCCAATAATTCTTACTAGATTTGTTGCTTTTTAGGCGTTTCAGACATCAGCAGTTAATTAGTGACCAGCGCTGCTGACAATGTTTGTCGATAACTCTCCCCAAGTCCTGTTTTTAATTTTTTTAATAATGAGCAATAACATTTTATTGCTCTTGTTCCTTCCTTACAAAATTGAGTAATAGACAATATGGAGACTTATAAAAAAAATAATAAAGGACTGATTGATTGAGATCAGATTTGTAATAAAGATTTGTAATCTCAGGAGGGATGTTAAAATTTGGTTTAGATTCATCTCTTTGGTTGCAACAATTCTTAACATTTTAACAATACAATTTGTCAAACGGAAATGCTACGGTATTTGCTCTGTTTAAAATGGATTTTTATTATGCCAGACACAAATCCTTAAGCTGAATAATGTTGACTTTACTGTAGATGTGATGCATCATGATGAAACAGGTTTGCGGATAATTAAGAACGTATATCAGTACTATGTAGTATACAATAATTGCAAAGTTGTAAGACTGCATGCAAAATAATGCTTGGACCATAATGATTATGAATATATTACTTTTATATAACGCCCCCCCACACACACACACACAACCTGGCAGACATGATGCAGTACAACAAACAAAGTAACACCAAAATGCGAGTAAGGAGGAGACCCCTGTTTCTCTCAGCAGAAGACGTCCAAAACATCGTAACAAGGTAATTTCTGTAGCTTCTGAAGTGAAAGCCTGCAAGAAACATCTTCAGCATTCCACATTTATTCCTTATTCCTTACTTCTTAACATCTGAAAGTAACTTTTAATAAAAAGTCCAAATGAAAAATAAAGGCTATTCTTCTAACTTATTGTGTTACAAATTTGTATACTATCTCCTTAGAGAAACGGAATCCAAGGATCATTTGCAAAATCCCCAAGCTTTGCCTTGTGACTCGGATAAAGGCAATATGTCTGCAACTGGATTCAAGGTAAAAGAACTTTTCAGTGTAGTGTCTTTACTAGAGACATTTTAGGAACGGTTACTGGATCTAGAACGATGAGGTGCACACAATTTGTGGAACACCTTCCACGTAAGTGCATATAAACAAGGTGTATAGTACATGGTGGGAGAGTGAATCCTGTCCCAGCATCCTGCTCCACCCGGGAGGGCACAATCATCAATGTCTTGACTTAGCATTGGTGAAGAGGTCCACCTGCACCTTGCCAAACCTCTCCTAGAACTGGGTACAGGTCCCAAAAAAAAGTACATACGCTTTATCGCAAGAGCATGTTTGTGGCACCGTTATACAGTCCTGGGTGACGAGTTGTACCCAGTGAGGCTATCCACCATGGGAGCTTCCATTCAAGGTGCACAGATCCATCCACCTTGTGCCACCATATAACTGATATACTTGCTTGTGGGGGTTACCATCAACAATCTTATTATGAAACTGATTTGGTTTTATATTTGTTGTATTTGATTTTTGCATAGAGAGGATATTACATAACTAATGGGCAGAGAGATGGAGTGGAGTTGCTCTAGTTTTTTTTGTCCTTGATATTTAAAGTCCATCATCATTATTAAAATTGCAGAGTTATAATAGAACTCCAAAACCCCACGCCTTACATTATCATCCTTACATTATCATCCTCAATAGGACCCAGTATTGAAAATAGAAATGTGGTTGAATCGGATTATAATTGGATTGTCTGTTATTGGAAGGCAAACCTTAAAAAGCGCCTGTGTCCTAGGACAACCAAACCAAGCAAGCAATGGTGTTTTTCTTCACTAATTTGTACTCTTTTTTTTTTTTAATAACTTTTTGAAGTGTTGTTAAAAGTAAAATGTGTAGTTTCTCCAATTAGAGTGCCGTGTGTATTTTTTTTTTATACATTTAATACAATCGGTTTTGGCCATTTTCCTGCAGATGCTGATAAATGTCCTAAATAATAATAGATGGATAATAATAAATTGTGTAATAAGGCCAGGAAAAAGACAGACAGTACAGAACACGTATAATCTATATTACATATAAATGCACGTCAATTAATTGATAAATAATATAATGAAATATACACAATAAATGGGGTGGGTCGAGTATTTCTAGGAAATATTATGCATTAGATTACTCTTCAGGCTTAAACACAATTTCTCTTGCTTTGCAGGCATTTAAAAATAATTTTCAGACATTCAGAAACATCATTCCAGTGTACAGGCATCTAATGGTGGCAATGTTAAGCTATAAAGACATGTAAGAAACTATAAGCAGGTATAGACCTCTATATTTACAAACAAGGTTTAGAAAGAAATCAGAAATGTGTGTATTAATGTAAAAGCAAGAAATGTATTTTCTTTCCAGAGGGTTCTCCTGAACAGTGATACAGATGAGTATAAGAAGATCATTGAGCGCTTTTATCAGACAATGTCAGAGTTTAACGTGAAGAACATTGAGAAGGTGCTGAATGCGGACTTATGGGAGGTTTTTCAGAGGTATGTTTTTATGGTCTACAAAGCTCAGGCAATTTTTCGAATGTGCATAAGGTTTATTAAAACAGGGAAAACAGAATAATTGTGACACAAATTGATGATTACAGTATCCTCAATGAGCAGCACAATATACACTTTAATAGGAATACCTGTACACCTGTACATTTATGCAGTTATCCACTCAGCCAATCATGTGGCAGCAATCCAATGCATAAAATCATGCGTATACAGGTCAAGAGCTTCAGTTACTGTTCACATTAAACATCAGAATTGGGAAAAATTGTGAACTCTGTGACTTTAACTATGGCATGGATGTTGGTACTTGGTGGGTTGGTTTGAGTATTTCAGAAACTGCTGATCTCCTGGGAATTTCACACACAACTCTCTAGAGTTTACTCAGAATGGTGCGAAAAACAACATTGTATGAGCAATAGTTCTGTGGGTGGAAACGCCTTGATCAACAAGAGTTCAGAGAAAAATGACCAGACTGGTGCGAGCTGCCAGGAGGGATATAGTAACTTATATAATCAGTTTCTAATTTTCTGGTGAGCAGAAAAGTATCTCAGCATGCACGAAACATATCTTGACGTGGATGGGCTACAACAGCAGAAGACCATATTGGGTTCCACTCCAGTCAGCAAGAACAGGAATCTGAGGCTATCATGGGTACAGACTCACCCAAACTGGACAGGTGAAGATTAGGGGGAAAAAATCACCTGATCTTTTTCCAGTCTTCACAAACTGGCCAATTTTGGTGAGTCTGTGCCCATGAAAGCCTCAGATTCCTGTTCTTGGTTGCCACATGATTGGATAACTGCATAAATGAGAAGGTGTTTGAGTGGTTACGGTATTAAAGTGGTCTGTGAGTATATGTGATTTATGTAATATGGATTTCCCACAGGCATGTCAATGTCATGAAACAAAAAAATGTAGGCAAAGAAAACGAAATACTTCTGTTTCATGGCACCGAGTCCAAACAGACTGATGTCATCTGCCAGCAGAACACTGACCGGAGAATTTGTGAAGCACATGAGACAGCATTTGGTAAAGGTGAGTTTAAAATTTGGTAGCCAAATAAAACCCCACATGTCTACATATACAGTATAATGTATACACTTTGTTGCTACAGGTAGTTATTTCACCAGAGATGCCAAATCCTCCCACAGAAACACTGACAAGTCTGGAACTCAGTGTATGTTCCTTTGCCGGGTATTCATAGGAGAATATACCAACGGGCATCCCAGTTATATCCATCCTCCTCTGAAAGATGGGGAAAATGATGTATTCTATGACAGCTGTGTAAATGACATCAACAACCCGTCCATATTTGTTGTGTTTGATAAAAATCAGGTGTACCCCGAGTACCTAATTCAGTATGAAAAAGGAGCAGGGAACAGTCCTCAAAATGTCTCTCTTAATCAGTTCTCCTCAAGCAGTCAGGCTAGTTTCAGTGTTCCGTCTGTATCCAGTCACCTTTCTCCCCAATATTTTTTGCCACAATTCCAATACAACAATCTGACCTCTGTGCGAGTCGCTGCACCGCTGATGGCTCCAAATTTCTATTTTACTCCTGTGTTGCATTCGCCCTTCTTTGCTCACTCGAAGAAAAAATACTTCCAAGCGGGTGCAGCCCGGTTACCATTTCCAGTTAGAAATCCTACAAGGCCACAAAAGCGTGGAGGAAGTTCACATGGAGGATTTGGGTCAATGCATTCACCACCAAACTTTTTAGCTCACTCTAGGACCTCATTATCAGTGAGAAAGGACACTGCAAAACAACTGTTTTCAAACTCGATGAGGTCAGCTAGTGAGTCGCGTCCAATGCCTTTGCCTACAACATCATCGACTATTACTAGGGAATCAAAATCAGTTAAAACTCAGGATGCCAGAAAACAAATGTCTAGACCAGCTGGTGGATTAAGTCCAGCGAATTTTTCAGCAAGTGTGTCATCTGATACCAAAACCTCAAAGTCGGTTAAAGCTCAGAATGCCAGACAACAGGGCTCAAATTCAACCAGATCAAATAGTGGATTAAATCCAGGGACTACTTCTGCCAGCACATCGATTCATATTGATGCTTCAAAGTCAGTTAGAAGTGAATATGCCAGAGCAATAGGAGATTCTAGCCTCAGTTCAAGACCTAGGACTAGTTCTGATATGGACAGCAGTAAAGCTGCAGGTAAGAGCTCCAGAAGCTCTGCTTCACAAAGCACTAAACCTGCAGGTGAGAGCTCCAGAAGCTCTGCTTCACAAAGCACTAAACCTGCAGGTGAGAGCTCCAGAAGCTCTGCTTCACAAAGCACT
>JANDJT010000092.1:6037568-6048174 GCA_024331685.1 Stegophilus panzeri | reverse complement strand
GAGTTTGAATGTGATTGGTTGATTCTGAACACTGACACATTCCCAATTATAAAAGGGTGTGCACATGTATGCAAGCTATTGCATATAGGTATTGGACAGGTATTTTTCCCCCCCAAAAAAACATTTCTGGGTGTTTGTCACTATTTATATGTTACAATTAAAAAACAAAAAAAATAAAGGTGAAAAAAGGTGACATGATTTAACTTTAAAAAATTTTTTTTTAAAAAATTTACATCACAAAAACCTGACATTTTAAAAGGGGTCTTTTTATCTCCAGTGTAAGCTCTAGCATGCATGAGTGGCTGACTTTTTTTTTTTTTCATGTAAAAGCTAAAATTCGTCAATAATGTACTGTAAAATCCTGACATCCAGTATATTTTTTTAATTCAAGCAATAACGTAGTATGGAAATGGTTAGTATCGTTCTAGAATAGTACATATGGGATTTGAGGCACAACTCTAGTTTATTCAGTCTGTCGCGGCTATCGTATTGTGACACATTATACTGCCCAAAGTATGTGTAACGTTGTGTAGCAGTGCTGTGCGTCTACTAGCAGGCATTAATTTGCATACCCATGATCCTCTGCTGTATCATTGTTATTTTAATGTTTACCGTCGTTGTTCTGTTAGGTATAGTGTTTTGTGTTATTTAATATTGTGTTATGTGTTTATTTATGATAGTCGTGTTCTGTATGTTCTTTGTTGTTGTTGTTATTTTGTGTTCAGAGTTTTAGTGTAGCTTGTTTTTTGTTTGTTTGCCCATAATCCTTGTATTTTTCAGTTCTAATCTCCACAGACCTCAGCAAAGACATATTGCTAGGTCTAAGAGTGAGCTGGCAATAAAAGAGCAAGGTTTTAACAATGCTTTCTGGTTGTTCTCATCAACGCCACAGTTGGTGAACATACTGTAAACCTTAACCGCCAACTGCAAAATGTGCTGAAAAGGGGTTTCAAAAATCACTGAAGTTCTTTGCTTATATTGCACCCACACCAGTGGGTGGATTTGTGAATTGCACTTAATCACAGCATTGTCAAATATATTTCAACGATTAAAAAGTATCTTGGGTATTTTAACATACTTACACAATAGCTAGCAAAAGTAGAGGTGATATGTTCACTGTTTAGAATAATATGATTACTTTTTATATTGGTTTGTGGTGTCTTATTGTGGAACTGGCGTATGAAATATTGCATAAATTCAGTTCTCAGATGTGAGTGAAATAAATAAAATAAAAATAAGTGAAGCTTTCTGTCATTTCTGTCACTCTCCCAGAATGGAAAAATTAATTCCCAGAGATGTTTTATGTTTCTAGATAAAACACTAAATTAAATCAGTTGAAAAGTTTGAACATGAGTTTATTTAGTTGACATAAGACGTGACTTCCAAAAATGTTAAGCATGGTGTTTTAACACGAGTACTGTGTGGCTGTGTGTGTCAAGTGAATAATCACCTCCTCAGTCATTTTCACTTGTTCTTGAGACTGTTCTGAATAGGGAGGTGATAACAGCAGTGAGAGAGACAGCAGACCAAATTCAGACAGAACACGACATCATAACTGACTGCCATGAAGCTGAATATACAAACTCGAACCATGAAAACACAGGAGTATTAAATGTGATTTCTGTATTAAATACACTGCTAATAACCACCTTGATGGGTTTAGTAGTCAATAAAATCTTTTTGCTTGCATTTTTATATGAGGTTCGTTGCTCCAGTCCCAAAACAAGCCCAAAAGCAAAACTCGAAATATCTTATACAGTGCTTTTAAATTACACAATCAGTAACTATCACTGTCAAATGCAGTGTAATTTATAATGTCATATATTACAGATAAAACACTGTTTCCGTTAACAGTTCTTTCACAAAGGTTCTAAAATTATATATATATACGGTTTTTGAATTTTTAAATATTTAAAACAAAGAAAGTAAATGTTCAATATCTTGAATATTTCATATTCAAGATTCTACACTATTTCTATGTCCCTGTTTAAATGTAAGCAAATGTGTGATATTGACCGTGTTAACTGCTTTGTACAAAAGGTCAGATTTTCCTCATGTCTAATCTCTTCTATTGAAGCACCTGTTCAGATGACACTCCGATGGGTTTGATCTAAAAATGGATCATAAGGTTTTACACAAATTTGTGGAATCCATGACAGCTGGAGTGCATACTGTCATTAAAAGAAAAAAAAAGTGACCCAACACCTATCACCCATGTGAAAAATTAATTGCCCCCTTAAATTTAAAATCTGGTTGTGCCACCTTTAGCACAATAACTGCAACCAAATGCTTACGATAACTGGAGATCAGTCTCACAGCACTATGGTGGAATTTTGGCCCACTCCTCTTTGCAGAACTGCTTTAGTTCAACCACATTGGAGGGTTTTCGAGCATTAACTACCTGTTTAAGGTTCTGCCACAGCATTTCAATTGGTTCAAGTCAGGACTTTGACTAGACCACTCCAAAACTTTAATTTTTAAAACTTTTTTTTTTTAGCCATTCAGAGGTGGATTTACTTCTATGCTTTGGATCATTGTCTTGCTGCATAATTAAGTTGCACTTGAGTTTCAACTTACGGACTGAAGACCGGACATCCTCCTTTAGGATTTTCTGGTAGAGAACAGAATTTACGTTTCCCTCGATTATTGCAAGCTGCCCAGGCCCTGAAGCAGCAAAGCATCCCCACACCATCACACTGCCACCACCATCCCTGACTGTAGATATGAGGCTCTTTTTGTGAAATTCTGTGTTTGGAATTACACCAGATGTAACGGGACCCCTGTTTTCCAAACAGTTCCACTTTCGACTCATCAGCCCACAGAACATTCTCCCAAAAGGTTTGAGTATCATCAACGTGTGTTTTGGCAAAATACAGATGAGCCTTAATGTTCTCCTGGGTTAGCAGTGATTTTCACCTCGCCACTCTTCCATAGATGCCATAGATGTCATGGAAAGTGACCTTTTTTGATGCAATAGAGGCCTGTAGTTCCTTTGATGTTGTCCTTGGTTCTTTTGTGACTCCCTGGATGAGTAGTTGCTGTGCTCTTGGAGGAATTTTGGAAGGTTGGCCACTTCTGGAGTTTTTCCATTTGGAGATAATGGCTATCACTGTGGTTCTTTTGAGTCCCTGAGCCTTTGAAATAGCTTTGTAACCCTTCTCAGACTGATGTATTTCAATCACCTTCTTCTTCATCATTTCTGGAATTTCTTTCAACTTTGGGCATAATGTGTTACTAGGTAAGACCTTTTAACCAGCTTCATGCTGTTGAAAAAGTTCTATTTAAGTGCTGATTTGATTGAACAGGGTTTGCAGTAATCAGGCCTGGTTGCGTCTAGTCCAGCTGAACCCCATTATGAATGCATATAGTATGAGATATACACAAACTATATAGTATGAGATATACACAAAAACAGAAGAAATCAGGATGGGGGCATATACTTTTTCACAGTATGAGAGCATATACTATATACATATACCAACACTGGACATGAGGTATACACCCAAGATGGAATGCCAATGCCAATTATTCAACAGGCAAGGGCTTGAAATAACATAAGCATTAGTGTAATATTGGTGGTGAAAAACAACAGCTTTCTTTCTCATAGTGTAGCATGATGACTGTAATGATGGCGAGATCTGTTTAGCCATGTGGCGGCAAAATGCAACTTAATGTACAGTAAATGAGTCCTCTAGCTGCATCTGATTTAGCCAAGCATTTAAAGCCTTTATGAAAGGGGAATCAGGCACCATCATAATACAGTATCTGTGTTGTAATTCCCACAATGCTTTGCTGTAGTGAAGGGAAGCAGTAAGCCAATCCAAGTCTATGGAGAGACCTACCGTGAAACAGTACATGTAACACAGCCATAATCCAGTGTTTACTGTCAAGTAAAGTAATTTTTTCATTATTAATACTCGCTTTATCCTGGTCAGGATCATGGTGGATCCCAGGAGAACAGGGCATAATGCAGGAGAATTCACCCCAGATGGGTCGCCAGTTCATCACAGGCATCTTTCAGACACATTCACACCTTGGAGCAATTTAACATATCTAATCCACTTACCTACATGTATCTTTCGACAATAGGACGAAACCCATGTGAAGATGAAGAGAACATACGAAATTCCGAACAGACGTTAACTCGAACTCAGGATTAAACCGGGAATCCTGGAGTTGTGAGGCAGCAACGTGACCTGTTGTTCCAGCATGCCGCTCCTGTCAAATAAATTCCCTGATCAATTCACCAGTTGAAACTCGTTCCTTCTTCTTTCATTTTGGGTGTGTCCAAATGCTGCACAGTGTGCTGCCATTTTTGGAGAAACTCTTATGTTTGAGGTTTTAAATTCAATTCAAGTTAATGAGCTCAACCTGTAAAGTGGCCCCTCAGTGGTGGCAGCATTTGGTGTGTCTGGTGTTTCCCATTGAGGAATTTACCTTTTCTTATCTGCATAATCTATAATGTGTCTATGCACTGTCCTTCTTTTGCCCTTCTTTCATGCAGACCAAGTCATGTCCTTAGACTATTGTTCCATGTGTCACTTCATTTAGCATATTTGTGGCTGTTTGTTGGTACCATGGTGGCTGCTTCACAGTTCCAGGCTCCCGGTTCAGTTCTGTGCTCAGGGTACTGCCTGTGTGGAGTTATGCATGCCCACCCCATGGCCATGTGGGTTTCTTTTGGGTTCTCTGGGTTCTTCACACATCCCAAAAACATGCTGGTAGGTGGGTTGGCTAAGTTAAATTGCCACTTGGTGTGAATGAGTGTGTGAATGTGTGTCTGCATAGTGCCCTGTGATGGACTGACAAAAAAAGACAGAAAAAGATGCCCCGTGTTCCTGGGATAGCCTCCAGATCCAACCCACACTGCAATAAAGCCACTACTGAAGATGAATAAATGTTGGTACCACTTGTATTGAAAGCACCTTCTGGCTGATTTTTTTTTTTTTATAAAGCTGTGAACATTTGTTAACCATTGGTATTTCAATGATTTCACTGAAAGTGTGCCTAAAATTTAGATTATGTGTAGGCTTTGATTGAGTCAGAGCCAATAGCTACCATGAGCACAAACATTTGTGTCACAGAAGTGATTTAAGCCATGGAGGAAAGGCAGAAGGGAACTGGAGTAAAGTGGCCGTGTTCATTGTTGACAGGCTTGTGGAGAGACTGCTTGTGGGTCAGCACAAGCCAGGCATGATCCAGGTCTTCAGTTGTGGACTGGAAGACAGTCGTCTTGCCAAGTCTGTGTAGACTGCTGACAGAGAGACTGGTAAATGCATGGTGACTCCACCTTTTCATCCCATGTGCCAGTCCCAGATGAGCACCCAGCCGTAGATGCTTGGTGAGATTATCCTCAAGCTATTGTAGCTTGGACTTGTCTCTAACCTGGGCATTTTTGTTTTAGCAGCCATCCAATGTCCTTCTGGGGTGACTGGCTATGGGTGCTAAATCCAGAGGTGGGCTTGTCATGATCAAGAATGGCAATATAGATACCATAATGATGTATTGTCTACCTGCCATTTTACCTTTTGTGAGATTTTGTACTTATGGAAATCTACTTTTTATAGAAGCATAGAACTGAATCCTCAATCTGTTTTATATTTGTATTATAATTCAAATTAAATTGGAGCCCCATTCTAATATAGCTTCGTATTTATGAAGCCTATATGCCAGCCAAATGAATGATTTTTAATACCCCTGAAGTAAAATGTTAACCAAATCATTTTTAATACTTTTATAAAGCCCTATGTTTACCTTATACAACTTTCTCAAAGTGTGCCGTTAATAAAAACGATCTAATGCAAGAAATGGATTAAAAGCTGTACACTACCACAGTATCTCAATCATTCAACTCATAAAGCTAATCCATGGCTGTTGTTTTCTCTCCACATAAAGACAAAGTTGCGTAAAACCTCCTATAACATCTTAAGCGTTTTGATATAAGCCTTTCATAAATTCTCTAGGATTGCAGCAGTGCTCATGAATGTGTTATAAAGGCACTATGTAGGTACATCGTGTTACCTACATATTCTCTCCTTCTGTAATGCACCTGCAGTGGCTGAGTGTGAGCCAGACCACCTATCCATGACTCTTACTCAGCATGTTAATGCCTTTTCTCTGCACTCGGTATTAGAGAGCAAAGAAAGCTGCCAAGTAATCCTCTGCAAAGCCTGGTTATCTTTACACTAGCTTTAACTCAGTATTCAGAACTGTTTGGTGGCTGATGGCTGTTTTAATAACCCCTTTCACAAATGGCAGGACGTGAGACTGAGATTCTCCTTCTTCTTCCTCGTTCCTAATTGTTGGTATCGCTTTGGCGTCTCATACTGTGCTTTGGGAGTGCTCATTGTAGCTGTCAGACATGCTTTTGTGCCTCTGCTACTCAGAACCAGGCTCATCTTTCTATAGCCTGAGCAGAATGTGAGGATAAGAATGAAAATACTTTGAAATTCATATGTATGTACAATGTATGGCATGTGTACAGGGTTCACAAGAATGTGGCTATTGATTGCAGGTTCGGAAGCTGAGTCCAAAATGTTCTGCTGACCATCTCACATTACAAGACGAGACCCTTAGATAGCTTTCACCTGTAAAAATGAACCATATCTGAAGAGAGTTGAAGTGTATGTGTTTCTTCTCCTCAGAATAATTCTTTATTATAAACCAGCGGTTTATAAACATGATGTCCTGATTGGATATTTTGGAATTTTTCTTGATGTGCTTGGCTCATGTCTGGTTTGTTTTGTCCATAGTGTTATATGAGTAGGGAACACTTTTTATGTGAGGAATCAATCCTGTGGCAACAAACACAGCATGTGGTACAGTGGTGATCAATATTTGAGAACAGTTTATAAACACTTGATTTTTTCTGAAATATTGTTCATCTTCGTCGCTCAAAATCTGAAGGAATATTAGCTGTGGGTATACCATTGTTCTACTAGCATGTTTCACCAAATAACCAAGGCACTTCAACAAAAACCTTTATTATGTGGAAAACACAGTGATCACAATTAAAGAACAGTAACCATTGTAGCATAAAAGAAGATTATAAGTAAAACTTTTGAGGGTTATAGCTGTCAAAAATTAGTAGGAAGTAGGAAGAGGCCTTTGCTTTGAACGACTTTGCACATCTGTGCCCACAGGACATCACTAGTTTCTCACACTGCTCTGGTGTGATCTTGGTCCTCTCTTTTTCCAGTCTCTTCCACAGTTCTGTAACTGAAGTGGGTTTATTAGCCATAAATTTGTCACCAAAGATTTTCCACAGATTTTCAATCGGGTTTAGATCAGGACTCTGGGCTGGCCGTTTCATTATTTTGATGTTCTTAGCTTCAGGGAACTGCTTTACCCATGTTGCAGTGTGACAAGGGGCATTGTCTAGCATGAAAACTGCGGGCTGATTGGGAGATGCTCGCAGGGAAGGGACCGCATGTTGCCGAAGGAGGTTCTGATAAAATTGGCATTCACCCTGCCATGTAGCTGTATAAGAGGCCCAACTCCTGCTGCAGAAAACATTCCCCAAACCATGAAACTTCCTCCTCTACCTCTCACTGACTTCTTTACACACTTTGGGTTCAGTCTTTCCCCAGTTTGACGCGGAACGTAACTTTCCCCATCGGCCCCAAATAAATTAAACTTGCTCTCATCACTAAAGTGAACTATGGATCAGTTCTGCTCTGTCCACACAACATGTTCCTCAGCAAAGGTTAGTCTAGTCTTTTGATTCTTTCTGCTGATGAGAGGCTTGGTCACTGCAGAGTGGGCTTTCAGTCTGAATTGTCTTAAACAGCGAGACACTGTATGCTGAAACAGATCCTTACCCTGTTCAGTGCTGAACCGGCAAGCAATTCCAGCTGCAGTGTTGAACCGATTCTCCATTGAGAGTCTCTGCGTTATCCTGTCCTCTTGTGCATTTGTCTTACATGGACAACCAGCTTTGGGGGGACTTGAATGAATTAGTGTCATTGTAAAGCTGCAATATTCTGGAAATCACAGATTTGGAATGACCAACTTCACTTGCGATGGCTGAAAGGGTCATCCCTTTGGCCTTCATCTGGACAACCTGCTGTCGCAGGGTTTCAGTCACCTTAGAGCGGCTCGCCATCTTGCAAAGTCAGTGAAAATTGCAAAGTTATCCTAACAGGAATGCTGCCAGTTAAATAAGGTTTGTCAATAACTGGGAGGTATCTGAAAGTGTTCTCCATTTTTGATCAGAGTTATTTTTCAAATGTCTCATTTAAGTTTTTTATTCTGTGCTTCAGAATATATTTAACTTATGAAATATGCTTTAAAAAACTGCCCTTCTACTCCTGTTAGGATAACTTAAAATAGGACTAAGCAGTGTCCTTGACATTTAGGAAATTGTAGGTTGTTCTCTAATTTTGCTCTCCACTGTATCTATTTTTTCACTCATCTACTCTCGCTTATAGCGGTGAGAGGAGGTGTAGTTTATTCAGTGTAGGAGTGGTTTGCTGAACAACAAGGTTAATTCCATTTGTTATTAATATGATTTCGGGTTGTCCATCCATCTATTCATCCAAGATTTAGTACAATATATATGAAATTATCATTGTAACCAGCAGATGAACTGATTTTGGAACTGATCCGATCAGGGTCCGAAATAGTTTTTCTTCAATAGCTTGTCCTACAGAGATGTTCTTCAATAGCTTGTTTTACAATCGAGCAGCTGTGGCTCAGGTGGTAGAGCAGGTTGTCCACTAGCTGTAGGGTTGTTGGTTCAATTCCCGGCCCACATGACTCCACATGCCAAAGTGTCCTTGGGCAAGACACTGAACCCCAAGTTGCTCCCGATGGCAAGTTAGCACCTTGCATGGCAGCTCTGCTACCATTGGGGTGTGTGTGTGTGTGTGTGTGTGTGTGTGTGTGTGTGTGAATGGGAACCAGTGTAAAGTGCTTTGGAACCACTAAGCTTAAAAAAGCACTATATAAGTGCAGACCAGACCAGATGTTACTTACACATTCATGTTCAGGCAGATTTTATGACTATCTATGATTTTTGCCATTGGCCTGTCCATCTGTCTGCCCATCCGTCCAGGAAATTTCAGTAGCTAGCACGATATTTTAAGAACAACGAGTGGTTGAATGTTTGTAGGTGTGATATGGAATTATCATTAAATTACACGTTTAAAATTTATATCCGGAATTTATATATTTCTGTAAAGCTGCTTTGTGTCAATATACATTGTTAAAAGTACTATACAAATAGATATGAATTAAATTGAATCATTGTAACCGGCAGGTGAACTGATTCGATTTCGGTATTGATCCAAACAGGGTCACGGTCACATCACTATCAAATGTCAGAAATAGTTTTTCTTCACTAGCCCTGTTTAAAGTATATTTTAAGTGTATTTGGGCCATATAAGTTAGTAACTAGAAGGACTAGACTTGTTGGCAGCTTCATGTTTTCTGTAGATTCAATAATGGATTGGATTTATTGTGATACACCGGTACCTTGGAAATTTTAAACTATAGCACATATGACTCGTATATAAATGATATGAATTTTGTCTTGCAAAAGTCTTGCCCAGTTTGCTCTAATCAGTAAAATAAAGAATGAGATGAATGTATTTGCTACTCAGACTAAACAGAATGCCTCACTTTCATCAGCCATTACACAAACCAGCACTGCATCAATTAGCACCTTATCTCATTGTATTTCTGTAAAAGCTTTATCTTGCAACATCCAGTTCCCTGCAGCTCCACAGTCCTTTCTTCTTCAGCATTATTCAAGCCTCCATAACACTCTATTCACACCGGGGTTTATGCGGCAAAAGCAGAGCCACTTTTCCTCTCTCTACTCTGTATGCAAAGCTTTTTGTAAAGACTGAAAACAGGATCTCAGGAACCTTCATGTCTCTGCTGCTGCTCCTCATTCTGTCTAAAAGATGCAAATCTAATGATCCGTGCAATTCTTTCTCCTAAATGACTGCTTATGCAACTGCTGTCTTTACTGAAGTGTCTTTTCTGTACACGCTGTCTCTACTGAAACGCCTTAAAGTGCAGATTCATAGCTGCAATGTTATGAGCGTTATATTCAGTGACGTTTCAGTTTAGTATTTACTATATAAGTGTAATTTATTAATTAAGAACTGTAATTCAATGTAATTCATAGTCCGGGCTGTCGGCTCAGATTCGGTGGGTATTTTCATACATATATGGCAAATTAGGCACGAAAGAAGTCTGATTACGAGGTGACGGGAAAAGTCGAAAGCCACACAAGGTGAGGGAGTGTGACAGTCCGGTATAACGGCATAATAACTCAAACATGGTGAACAGTGTGTGTTTGGTGTTTCTCTGTATTTTGAGTTGCTCAGTAAAACACTAAGGGTTTGATTCAAATAATGTGCAAGATAATTACATCCACCAATTCTCAGATACCTGGACCCTCCCAATTCACATTCTACTGTACTAAAATAGGATAGTTTACCAATGGTGTGTCATTGCTGTTTTGGCATCCTGTTACATAAGTGTGTAGAATGTGTTTGGGTGTTTTATGCAGCCATGAATACCACCTGAATGCTCATTACTTGACTCACAGCTGTGAGATTCATTTGTGGGGTGGTAAACCCACATTATGACACCC
>JANDJT010000092.1:6024415-6037468 GCA_024331685.1 Stegophilus panzeri | reverse complement strand
TGCACCCCCCCCCCCCCCCCCCCCCACACACACACACACACAAATATCTGGCTATAGCTTTTTTTTTTTTTTTTTTTTAAACAGAGAGGGTGAAAGACATTTTAAATGTTACACTAGGCAGTTTTAAGTGAAGTTTTTATTCATTCCAGCTACTTTTGTATTCTTTAACCAGTTAAGATCTTGTCTCTTATTTCTTTTTACCCAGCCCACCCTCTCTTGCCAATCAACAGCACCACCATGAATTACTTGCGCCGACGTCTGTCCGACAGCAGCTTTGTAGCCAACTTGCCCAATGGCTACATGATGGACTTGCAGAGGCCATCGGGCTCCAGCGGTTCCAGCAGCTCCACCAGCTCCCCAGCATCCCCGGCCATGGAGAGGCGTCAGCAGCAGCCCGCAGCACCAGCCCCATGTCCGCCTCCTCAACCCGCCTCCTCGGGCACATTTCTCAGCTCTTTCTCCAGCGTGGTGAAGACAGCTCAGATCGCCAGCGCCGTGCAGGCCAAAGCTGCTGCTCATGGGGACAGCACAGCAGCTGCAGCAGCCGCTGGCGCAGCTCTGGCCAAGACTGTAGTCCGCAAGCCCAAAGTGCTGTTAGTCATCGATGATGCACACACAGATTGGTAAGAACTGTTTAGATTTGCATAATTTGCACTGAATACATATTTCCATATCTGGGAAACGATTAATATATTTCAGTGCACTGGAATGAGGTAAAGACAAAGAAATTTCCATCATAGACGTTCCTTCATGATCTCAAAACATTGTTTCTGTTAAGCTATAAATAGTAAAACAATGATGTCATTTAAAAATCTGCTTTTATTTAGTAAAAAAAACCCCAACAAAATCGTACTTTTTTTTGTTGTTGTTCATTATTCGACACTTACGTATATTGTCTTATAGAGAAACGTCAGACTTCTCTATAAATAAATAAAGCCAGAGACTGAATTTAACTTTATTCTCAAAAGTAATTGTTGGGAAGAAAACATTTTATTTTAGGCAGCTCCTAACAGTTCATTAGCCGCAGTAGACATTTACAACCCGCTGATAATGTTCTGTCTGCTAATGAGCCATGCTGTTTGCAGCCGTTTGGATTTATACAGGGATTTGCTTCTTCTTTTTTTTTTTTAAGCGAGCTTTCGAATTAGCATAACAGCACAAAGAGCGCATGCTGCCGAAAGACAAATCCGACGCTCATCCCTGCTCTGTAACTTCCTAATTTCTTAATCGTGACACTGCAAAATAAAAGTTCAACTATCTCGAATAAAGTCCAGTTGATCTAGTATTTCTTTTTATAAGATTACAGTAAATGACCGATATTATTATGAAACATATTCCTAGACATTTTTATTACTAATTTCAAGCTTGAAATAGTCTTATTCTATTGGCAGATCATTTTTGTAAAATGCAAGCATTTGTTTCTAGAAATATGCTAAATTAATCTGGCAGTAGTAAAGCTTGTAACGACTAAAAATGTCTAGAAATATGTTTTAGTAAGTGTAATCTTATAACAGGAAACGCTCGATAAATCGGATTATGTTCAAGATATTTTGACTTGCCATTTGTTTGCCGCACATGTTCAGTACTGATATCCACACTTAGTTCTTTCATGATATATGATTGATAACTGTAGCTAGACTTGATCTCAGTCAAAAACATCTAAGATCAGTCCTTCCTTTCTATTGACTCAGGAGAAACTTAACCATTATGGTCTTTAGTACCAGAACGATGTTGCTTCAATCTTTAACTGCTTTCTGTTTTATTTAGGTTTGTTTTTAATCATTTTCATGTGTCTATGATGTTTCAGAATGGCGAGAACGCTCTTCCTCTCTCAAATTAGATCAGCTCCAGAAAAGCACCCCATAAACAAATAAAGCTGCTCTTTCCCCAGCCCGTTTATTGTGAAGCACTAAAATGAACATTTAACTAACTTGTTTCACTTCATAAATTGCTCTGAGCTGCTCTGCAGATAAACATGTGTGTAATGCCAGTGCTATATAAGGAATAAACTATCTAAGGGTTTTTTTCTTTTTAGAGTCACTGCTTTGGACGATAATACGCAGAAGAAAATAGTTTAATCTTTAGGCTGTCGTGTGTGCTGTTTTTATATAGTATAATATAAACATTGATTTAACATTGATCACATTTGATGTTCACAAATCCTTTTAGTAAGATGTAGTGGCTGTGTAAACAGTGAGTTCTTTTGGAGGATTTATCCTTCTGTTCATTTTCAGTACGCAGTGGTGTATGAAACAGTACAAGTTTTATAGCAGTAATTGTGATAGTAATACTAGCTGCAGTGATTCTCTTTGACAGCAGGGTGGGGCAATAGTCCAACTTGACAAGAGCTGTATTCGAATACAACAAATCTAGCACTCTGCACCAGATGGAGCCAGATATAAACTTCAAAAAAAAATCAGTCCTGTGAAAGAAATCAACTTCAAGATTAATGTACAGTAACATTACGAAAGCACTGACCAGCACATGTCCTTCCACAGCATTTTGTCTTATAACTGCCACTTATAATTAAGTATGTACTGTATAAGTCCCCTTAGGACAAAATAACGAAAAACTAATTTATAGACACTAACATTTTTGTGTGTTAGGTTTCAGTTTAAAGGTGGTAGTGAAAGATATTGTTCACACATTTTCATTTCCTTCCGAAGTGCTGTTGTCTTTTGTAGACCTGAGCTTTGATTTGCTTGAAAATCAACACATGTTAGGCATGTAACACAATGATAGAGTAGCTGAAGTTGTATCTGTATCTGCATTCGGATTTAAACTTGAAATGGGCATGGCCTAAACCTGTGAAGTCTCTGAATTCTGGCTATAATAGCATGTCAACCTCAGCCACATTACCCGAGTTAATAATCTCAGCTAGAGATGTGCATAGGATTTTTATTTAATCCCACTGACACAGTTAGGTTATGATGTTAGTTTGTACCAGCAAACAGTATTTTTTTCTTTATGTAGTTGGTTCGGTTTCTGTAACTAGTAGCCTAGTTTAAACCACCACGATCCTGACCAGGCAGTTACTAAGGATGAATGAATGTGTCACGTAATGAAGGTTAGGATGGATGCAATTGCAGTTAAGAGCTGTAATGAAAAGTATAATATCCAGAAGGCAAGGCAAAAGACGAACAAAGACAGGCAGTGGTCACACGATCAGGGAAACAGTTCAAAACAGGCAAGGCAGAGAATCAAGGTCAAAGGAAGTAAACAAAATCACAAACCAGGCTAACAAACACTAGATCAGTGCTTGGTACATGACAGAGGAAAGATCAACTGCGCATACTGTATACTTTGCATAGACATGAGCAGTCTCATATATTGTGGTGTGATTATCAGTGTGATTGGGAACAGGTGTGTGATTAGTTCTCAGGAGAAGTTGTGTTCCATTGGGAGTTGTAGTCATCGGCCATGTTTGTAGTTTGCGGTGCTTTCTGGGAAATGTCTCTAGTTTGCGGTGCTTTCTGGGAAATAGAGTCTCTAGTTTGCGGTGACGTGACAGAATCTTTGTCCACCAAGGTTCATATCTGACCGTTTGCTCACACCTGCATGAAAGTCAAAACCTCCCACTTGTACCTGTTTAGAACACGTTATCTGTTCATTCAAAAAAATGTATTGGTATTCGGTTACATCCCTAATGTGATCTCTGTGACTTTGACAGTGGCATGGATGTTGGTACCAGAAAGGCTGGTTAGCCTTTGTGGCTTGCACAATGTGAACATGAACTTGTATCTGCATGATTTTTTGCATTGCGCTGCTGCCATATGATTGGCTGATTAGATAACTGCATGAATGTGCAGGTGTACAGGTGACTGTATGTGTCTGTCAATCTACATTTACATTCATCTGGTACACGCTTTTATCCAAAGCAGCTCGCCACCAATCTGTTTTCTCTGCTGATATGGATGTGTCTGGTTGGTTTGAATTATTAATTATTATCCATTTGATGTTATCCCTCATCTTTTTGATGTGATAGCAAACTGTGAATGTTTACAGCATTTGCATTGGAGATGTCTTTACCCTTCACTTCCTCATCTTTGTCTATACACATTGGAGTGAGACTGTGAAAATTCTGTGGGTTATAATGAGCATTGTCCATAATATTATAGAATGGACATACATACATGGTTAAGGATCTTTTGTTCTTGTTGCTAATACTGATGTGAGACACATGTCCTAATTGGTTAGCAGGCAATCTGAAATCATCACACAACAATCCCTTCATTTTGCTGCTTTGCT
Organism: Stegophilus panzeri; assembly: GCA_024331685.1. Taxonomy (NCBI): domain Eukaryota; kingdom Metazoa; phylum Chordata; class Actinopteri; order Siluriformes; family Trichomycteridae; genus Stegophilus; species Stegophilus panzeri. The sequence goes on along the minus strand of JANDJT010000092.1, from coordinate 6,033,220 downwards.
CTGAGATACAGAACAGCTTTTCTGTTCATGCATCCAAAAAACACAAACTCTGCTCCAAGACGACGACGGCCGGACAATAGAGACTTCTGTACACGTGTCTGTGCTGTGCTCACAGATACAAAGTCAGCAATGAGTGAATTTCTGACCTCAGCTCAGAGAGATTTAGCCACAGAGACCAATTTGACATTTTGATAACAATGAGGCTATTTGAGCTGTCTATTTCAGTGTGTCAGATAGCTAAACAGCATCTATTTATTGAAAATTACTCATGAGGGCATTGGCATGGAATGTCTTCAGAAGGACAAAACATTAACCTGCATCAAACCAGATGTCAAAATAAATTTGGAGCCTAAAATACCTGAAATCTACAACACATCTTTTTTTGAGTTGAAGCCAGACAATAGTGTATTGGGAATTTTCTTTTAAGCAGTAGGACTAGTGTATGGCATGTTGATACCAAGTACTGTATGAGCTATCTGGGTCTGTACTCCAATATCAGATACACTGTATGGCCAAAAGGTTGTGGACACTTGACCATTGCACCCATATTTAGTTCTTCCCCAAACTGTACTTTGTCTACAAAGTTTGAAGCACACAGTTGTATAGGATGTCATTGTATGATGCAGCATTACAGGTTCTGTTGACTGTAACAAAGGGACCCAAACCTGTTCCTGCATGACAATGCCAAATGAAGAAATGGTTTGCCAACCAGTTCAACTAATGGTGCTGCAGTTATCTGTAGCCGTGAGACCAAGAGAACAAAATTGGCCATATTTTTCTGGGTGGGAGGGATGTTGTTTCTCTCTCCCCTATCAATCAGAGTGATACTAGCCAATCGTTGGCATCTGTGAGCTCATGTGTGTGGAAGAGGGCAGATAGCACTTTCCTCTGAGTGTGTCAGATGTCATCACCCTGTGATGTAGCATGAGCAGCAGTTTGAAAAGATATGGTGGTTGGCTTCATGTGCCTCAGAGGAAGCACGTGTATCATGTCTCTGGTTGGTAGCTGTCATGTGATCGGGGAGAGCTGGTTAGTGGGTCTGAATTCGCCATGATGAGAGAAAAATATTTTTGATAGACAGAAAACAAAAATGCAAAATGAATGCTAAAACAATGAATTAATGTAAAAACGAAAACGAATAATGCTCAGTAAGTCTTCACAACGATACACTGACACAACAGGGTAGAAATAGACAAATGAATTAGAAATAAATGAAGTACAGGTGACCACAGTCAGAAAACAAACCAATGACAGGACGGGGTGTAGCCAGGTCTAGAACGGATCAACAAACATGAGCACATAAACAAAATGCAAAAGATGGAAACCGTGTCAAGTACCGAGTAATACACATAACCACATGTAACACAAGTCAGTGATCCACCATACGAGGTATAGTAACAGCGCACATTTAGGTAAAAACGTGCTAAGAGTAATCTCATTCCAATAAATTTTTATACCTATATATATATATATACTTATCTTGAGTAAGTTATATCTTTTATTGCATGACCATAATTCATCCTAATTCATAATGAGACAAATACAATGTGTAAATGTGCTGAAGTGAATGTACAAAGGTACAAGGTAGAAAAATGTGTGAAGGAATTCATATTTCCAATCGATGTGATGAGGCAAAGTGTTAGTGTTTGTGCCTCAAGAGCAGATAACTATCGTCTCACTCGCCATCTCTCTCTCTCTCTCTCTCTCTCTCTCTCTCTCTCTCTCTCTCGCTCTTCCTCTGCGAGCATTCCAGAAGCGAGGGCTCATGTAGCTTGGAGACCCAGGCAGCCCCTGACGGACATGACCCCGTTCTCAGCTCCCGCTCTCTTTGTGGGCCACATTGATGCCACACACACACATCAGCTTTCACCAGACCATCTCCACCATCTCCCTCTCTCGTTCCTTCTATCAGCCTGTCACTTTCTTTTAAACGCCTTAAATCTTGCTTTCTGTCTCAAAACGACTTTCGCATATTATTTTCTGTATATTTTTCTGCCTGTCTGTTAATCAGCCCTGATAATTCCCTTATTGAGATCTTCATCACTCGTACAGTTTGATGCTCAGTGCACCAGTGAAGCAGAGCTTGCCCGAAAACAAACATGTCTTATTTATCTGATTTTGACCTTGAAACAAAGTGTTTTTCTTAAGTAATGTTTCGAGCTGTGTAAGTGCTCACAAAACTGCATGGAATGCCATTCGAGTGCATAAATTTAGTGGAAGAAGTATTTGTATCCATTTGTCCACAATTGTAGTGTCTACTACGCCCTTGAGAGGCATGTTTTTATTGTTGTTGTTGTTGTTGTTGTTTTTTTGCTTAGTGTGCACTGCGGAGCTATAAGCATGTGGCAGAAATTTCTCCAAATGACCACATGACACTATGAGCTCCACTTCAAATAAGCTATACATGTAGCATCTGTGTGATTGGTCATTTTATCTGTGGGCACAATTTCTTTACACGCTAGGGATACATATGGATATTGGTATCATGTATCAGTCACATACCGTGCTCATTGACTCGTAAATAAATGCCTGAATACTAGAATTCGATACCAGGTGATACCATGTGACTGTGTGTTGCACTAACGAACAGACGACACACAATGTCAGCAATCTGGATGTATTTCATGATTGATAATGGCAAACAAAGCAAAGCAGACTGCAAACTGTGCTGTGCGAAAATATCAAGAAGAGGAACTACAGATTCTTCCTTCAATACAAGTAACCTGATTAAACAGACTGCATTATTATAGCGTTTAAACTGTGTTTTTAATACAGTGCAGGAGGATGCCTGACCTGAGCATATAGAAAAGTATCAGCGAGTGTGCACACAAAAGTAAATCTGCACTTATATAGCGCTTTTTTAACCTTAACAGTTCTACAAAGCGCTTTACACGGTGTCTCATTCACACACACACCAATGGTAGCAGAGCTGCCATGCAAGGCGCTAACTTGCCATCAGGAGCAATTTGGGGTTCAGAGTCTTGCCCAAGGACTATTCGGCATGTGGAGTCACGTGGGCCGGGAATCGAACCGCCAACCCTATGATTAGTGGGTTGGATTAGTGCTCAACCAGCTGAGCCACAGCCACCCGAAAGTGTTTGTGAGTATGGAGCAGTGAAGCAAGAGAAACGGTTGCGTGTGGGAGCACGTCAGTTCTGCGAGCACTGAGAGACGCACTTCCTTTCCCCTCGTACGCCAGGTTCTGCATTTTGCTCGTGAATCAAGGTGTCATTTTTTTCCGACCACGCTTGATGATATTGCTCTGCACGCTCAGGTCGGGCGCTCTCGCATTCTATATTAAAGAGAATGCATTTATTAAGCGTAAAACTCAGCACAAGGAGTTCTTTGCCCTCTTTGACCTCACCCCGGACGTAACACCAGTCCATCGTAGACAATGTACGTAAATAGAGCTAAATAAAATGTACTCATTTTGGAACCAGTGCTGGTACCAAGACATGCACTTGGATTCGTAGATCTCATACTTTACGTTTTTCATGTTTATTTTCGATCATTTCTAGTAGGTTTCTGTAGTCTGATCTATTTACTTTCACAAGGAATAGAGTTGGCACTGAACACAAGACGAGTTGAATATGTGAGTCTGTTATTTTTAAGGCAATGCTGTCACTTGTGAATTCTCTCATATCATTGTAACTCTTGGTTTCGCACCCTAAAGCAGAGAAAGTTTTTTTTTTTTACTCCCTACTGCAGATATCAGCTTTAATCCAAACACATGACTCACTCTAGTGTAATGCAGCAAGTAATCCGTTCTGGGCAGAGAGGCTTTAGAGGCTTTGCTTTGTTTCTTTTGAAGACTTTTTTTTTTTTTTTTTTTGCTCTGTAGGTGTGAATGTAGGCGAGTGTGGTACAGTATGTTAGTGTTTTGTTATCATTGCACTAAATTGTTTATGGGTTTTAGTGAAAGTCTGTCCTAGTCCACAAGTCACATACCAGAAAGTTTCATCTTTGCAAGTTGATCATTACACAAACATATGTTGAATAAGACCCTTGGGTGACAGCTTAGCTTGTGCACATATTCTCCAAGTGAAACATCTTTGTAAAGACAGAAAGGTGAAATCAGTGATGAGGTGCTTATGGTTAAGGGAAGTGTTAAATGCAGTAGCTGCTCAGATTTGGGTTAGGGTTAGGGTTCATCCTTATTATTTGACATTTTTATTCAAATATTTGATTTGTTTTGTGGCAGGCTGTTTTTTCTTTTTTTTTTTGTCATATGACTGTAGCGTTTCCTGAGTTAGGTTCAGTGGGGACTATCGCTGTGGTCCGTTTGAACCCTACACAGGGCACGTCGAAGCGGGGGGGCCACCCTACTGTCATTCCAAACTGAAGTGATAAAAAGCACTTGAACCCCTCAGAGTTTTCACTGTAAAGAATGGAGCCTTCTAAAGGAGTAGGGCATTACTGACACTGACAATGTAAAGCAAAGACACAATATATGGCCAAAAGTATGTGGACACTTGACCATCACACCCATATGTAGTTCTTCTCCAAACTGTTGCCGCAAAGTTAGAAGCACAACATTGTATAGAATGTATTTGTATGCTGTAGCGTTACAGTTTCCCTTCACTGGAACTAAATGGTCCAAACCTGTTCCAGCATCACAATGTCCCTGTGTACAAAGCGAGCTCCATGAAGACACCGTTTGTGAAGGTTGGTGTAGAAGAACTCGAGTGTCCTGCACAGAGTCCTGACCTCAACCCCACTCAACACCTTTGGGATGAACTGGAACACCGACTGCACCCCAGACCTCCTCAGTACCTGATCTCACTAATACTCTTGTAGCTGAATGATCACAAATCCCCACAGTCACGCTCCAAAATCTAGTGGAAAGCATTTGCAGAAGGGTGGAGGTTATTCTAACAGGAAAGAGGGACTAAATCTCCAGAGAAAGAATGTAAAAACAAGAATGGCATTCATTTTTAACTGATGTGATAAAGCCGAGAGTGCAGGTTGATCACATACCTTGAGACACATTACAGCTAGAAAGTGTATGTTTTAGCCATTCACCAGGTCAGACCCGTTTCTAGATCTGTTCAACAATTGGGAGTCGTTGAGGCTTATTAAACTGCCCTGAATCCCACTGTTTATAAACGTGCACATGTTGGGCAGGTTGAGAGACAAATGCCCTTAAATGAACAGAAACATGTAAAAACACTGTTCTGAAAAATAACACTTTTGGTTAATTATTGCTATGGTTTAGCTTCTGGTTTTACGCCACATTGGTTTATTGACAAAAATTCTGGTGAATGTGGCTGCATACGGTGTTAAACAGAGGAAATACTGTTCTTACCTGCCTTCGAATGTGACCAGAGTGAATGTCTGAGCTGTTTTACATGCACAGAAACACACAAACATATTTTAGAAATAAAGCTGATTGTTTAATAAACCAAAATATAATTACGGTAAAGAATTAAAGCGTAATCTGATAAACATTGGGTTCTCTTTTTTCTTGGCAGGGCAAAGTATTTCAGAGGGAGGAAGCTGAACGGGGAATATGAGATCCGCGTGGAACAGGTAGGTTTGACATGGTTCTCTATAGAAATATTTCTAATAAGAAGACCTCTGCTGGTCTTATTGGTTTGACCATGCTGAATGGATTTATCCCCAAATACACATACCTTTAAAATAACAGTGTGCCAGTGTGATATCACTCAGGTGGACGTTAAATAATATAACAATTAAAATCAATTGGGAAAGAGATCAGGAACCAACACATTCCACCTTAATATTTGCACAGAAACAGTTCTTAGGAATCAGAAAGTTGTGGTTGGTTATAAATAGATTCCTGTATTCACCAGACTACCTGTATGTAGTCATGTCCCTCTGTTACTGCATGCTTTTTCTACTACGCCTACACCAGCATTGCCAATGCCCTCAGTATGCAGCGTTACCCAGTCTAGACACATGTTATTTAAGCAGAACGATAACGTCTCACTGCTTTTGCAATCCAGCTGCAAGCCATTGGCAAGACATGGTTTGTCTCTGAAAGGAGCTGCTGGGATTTTATGGGTGATCGAAGCTGGCAGGCAGAAGGAAAGGTTCAAAGGCGGCACATTTGCTTTGTGGATGTTGTTGTGGTCACTCCTCTCTGTGTGAGGGACACAGCTGGGTAAGAAGTGAACAAAACAATGTTTGTAAGCTATTTCACCCCAGTCAGCCTCAGCAGAAACATGGGGATAATCAGGTGATTTAAATCATCAGCAAACAACTCTAGCTTATACTGTAGCTCAAGCGTACTATGGGTCTCATTGCAAACACCACAGAGCAATTTGTTTAAACCCCTAATTGCAAACACCCAAGCAAACACGGATGTCTGTTCTTTAACTGTGGTAAAGAGTAACAATAGTTTTTTTGATGCCAGGGATAAAATCTTAAATAAATATAAAATTAGTTTAAACTTATTTCTTTGACGCGTTTCTTTATTTTCACGTTGAGTAATGATTTCTTGCATTACCCACAATGCCATTCGACTACCTGCTGATAGTGGTGCCTGTAGAAATTATTCCTTGCTTCTTTCTCTACCTAAAGAGAGCGATGCAGCAGCGCTTTAGTCCTTTAGTCTGTCTAGCTCTCTCACGTCCTCACCTGTACACTCTGTTCATGCAGATAAAGTTCGAACGCTTCAGTGTTCACGCTAATACCTCCATCAATGCCTTCATACGTGTCATCTTGTAGATCGCTAACTAGCCAAGCCGAGTCTCAGTGTAACTCTATCGTACAGCCGCACTATGCTCTGGAACTTTGAGTGCAATGACATTAAACATCGTTTGAAGATGGTAAGTGAGAAAAGAAGCTCTTGCCCATTTGTTTTTAGGAGCTAACAGGAGCTATACTGATCGTTATCACGTTTGAAGAGATTGCTGAAAATCTCTTCACTTAAAAAGCATTGTAGCTGTGCTATTAAATGTAACATGACATTAATATAACAGAAACATTACAATAATAAAATATATTGAATATACTTATATTATAAGTTGATATGTTAATGTTATATGTTAATGTGTTTCAGAGTGGGTTTTTCTTTAAACTGATATGACAGTGCTCTACTTTGAGCTCCATACTGATACCTAGCAGCTTCAGTGTAGCACAGCATGTACATCCCTGGTGCTGTGGAGACACAGTTATGCATCAGTGTGATGTATTGCTATGTGTGATCTGTCTATCTATGTAATATGGCAAGTTTTGCACCTCAACAGTGCTGCATAACCAAAAAAGGTTGTCTTGAATGGTTCTGGTAGATACGAATAGAAATTATTTTTTTTTTATTTTAACCCACCAAAGTAATAGAATTCAGAGTTAATGCAACAGGAACTTCAGCTGAAGTCCTTTATCCTTCCTTGGGACTTTTTCCTTTTCGCAAACACTTTTCTGTTGACGTTGGTCTTTCCCTGGCTGTTCGTAAAGTTCACTCCTTCACATTCTCCCATTGTGCCTGCCTTTATATGTACTTTATTGTCCTCCATTATTTTCTTTTGATCTATTTGCCAGTACTACACAATTCACTAGTTGCATTAAAACACTAATGCTGTGTCTCAAATGCATTTTTAAACAGACTCAAGGGCTCACTGTAGGTTTATACTTTGATGACGTAAACAAAGTGTAGACTTGGATGAGGACCACAGAGCTTAGTGCATTGCAGCAAACCTTGGTTTGTTCTGCTGGGAAACCTTGGGATCTGGCATTCATGTGGATGTTACTTTGACACGTACCACCTACCTAAACACTGTTTCAGACCAAGTACACCCCTTCATGGAAACAGTGTTCCCTAATGGCAGTGGCCTCTTTCAGCAGGATAATGCACCCTGCCACACCGTAAAAATTGTTCAGGAATGGTTTGAGGAACATGACAAAGAGTTCATGGTGTTGACTTGGCCTCCAAATTTCCCAGATCTCAATCTGATCGAGCATCTGTGAGATGTTCTGGACAAACATGTCCTATCCATGGAGGCCCCACCTCGCAACTACAGGACTTAAAGGATCTGCTGCTAACGACTTGGTGCCAGATACCACGGCACACCTTCAGAGGTCTCGTGGAGTCCATGCCTCGACGGGTCAGAGTTGTTTTGGCAGCACAAGGTGGACCTGCACAATATTAGCAGGTGGTTTTTATATGTAGACATACATTCATGTGAAAAAATAAGTACACTCCATGGAAATTGTTGGGTTTTTTTTGACATATTTGGACAAGCAAATATTTAATCATCTTTGAAGCAGTGCCTATTAATGAAGTTGATATACATGAACAAAACCACAGATGAGGTATTCTTCTGTGGAAAAAAGTAAGTACACCCTTTGTCTCAGAAGCTAGTATTGCCCCCTTTAGCAGAAATAACTTCTTGAAGGTATTTTGCATAATTGTCCACCAGGCTTGCTGGAATTTTTGACCACTCTTCCGTACAATATTCTTTGAGTTGCAAGATGTTTGAGGGTTTTCTTACACATATTGCCTGTTTCAAATCCCCCCACAATATTTCAATGGGTTTCCAATCCAATATTTGACTAGGACATTCCATAACCCTCTATTTCTTCCTTTTGAGCCTTGGTGGATTTGCAAGTGTGCTTAGGATCATTATCCTGTTGAAAGGTCCACTTTCAGTTCAACTTCAACTTTCGGACAGATGGCCTCACGTTATCTTCAAGCACTCTTGGATATGATGCAGAATTCATAGTTGAATCAACGAATGCAAACGGTCCAGTCCCTGAGGCAGCGAAACAACCCCAAACCTTAACATTTCCACCACCGTGCTTCACAGTTGGTATGAGGTGCTTCTCCTGAAAAGCTGTCTTTGG